>JAHLJT010004567.1:16235868-16286248 GCA_031308135.1 Acheta domesticus | reverse complement strand
GTCATCTGTACCGCCCTCGAAGTTCCGAACACATGCCCCAAGTGGTACGAACACTCACCGAAACCGATGACGTCTGTTGGATTGTGTACGATATTGTACGACCAACAAATTCAAACTGATCGCACGATAGCAGCAAACAAACCGGATATAGTTATCCGGGATTTGGAGAACAAATCGTGTTTACTTGTGGATGTTGCTGTACCTTGCGATCAAACGTCGTAACAAGGAGGCAGAGAAACGTCTTAAATACAAGAGTTTGGAAATCGAGATCAGCCGAATGTGGGGCGTAAAAGCACAGGTCGTACCGATAGTTATCGGAGCTCTGGGATTGTTCCACAAAATTTGTGTAAGAACTTGTCTAAACTCCCAGGTAATCCAAAAGACTGGAAGTGCACGAAATAGCTTTATTTGGAACAGCCCACATTTTGCGCAAGTATTGTAGAGGCACCGACAGTCCCTAGATCTGCTCCTTAGGTAGCTGGTTGCAACCTGTAGATTTTATATTCAGCCGACACAACATCTTAAGTCGTGATTTAGAGGAATAATAATTTATTTATTTATCGGCTTTAACCTCAGTTTTACGCCATGACTGGTTAATTTCTTGACTTGGGAAGCGTACTGAGTTTGTTTGCCTGAAGTGACAAATCTTTTTTATTATAATAATTTACTCTTATCAGTTGTGACAGTCTAAAGAGAACTAACAAGACAAACATTTTTTTAAAGTCTTAAAATAAATCAGTCTTTCATTCGAAGATCTGTGTAAAGTTGATGGAAATAGTGTGTACAAAAAATAATTACATGGAGTGTGATAAATTTGTTTCCTTGAATGTTACCTTCACCGGATGTTTCTGGAGATTGTAAAGAATCATTAGCTGTTTTTTTCTTTATTTCACGTATCGTGGAAATACTAGACTCATTATATGCTGAAGCCCGATCTTAAGCGTTACTCAAAGGATTCAACAACCTTGTCCCCCTGCCTCCCGAATATCTTTGTTGGTGAACCAGATCTCATTGGAAAACTAATATGTTCTATATAAAGCCACATGAATTAATGATTTGTTTTATTACCGTGTTAATGACTGTACTGTTGGATTATTCTGTAAAAGTTTACCAAAAATGCAGTTTTTAATGTTTCAAAAAAATAAATTTTGCAATGCAATACTTATGTGAATACCTGCTGGCAAAAACGTTGTAACCCTCAAAATGTATATTTAGCGACACACGACTTTCCTCCTCCATTACTGCCAAGTTAATGCACCCGTAAGACTCGTGGCGATATTTTAAAAAAAATTAAAAAAAAGACGCTTAATTTTCATGTTTGCCAACATGGTTTCCTACATGCCGCACTCACATCACATACGACCTTAATGCGAGGAAACCCAGTAATCCAGAGAAGTGAGGGTTACAACATTTTGCCGGCAGGTATTAATGTATTGCCTTATGGAGAAAGTTTGAATTTGGGTCGGCAACGCAGCAAGAAGTTATGATGCGAAAGTCTTTCACAAGCGCCCGCAAAGCGCTTTCTCGCTTCTCGAGCCGAAGCACTGTTCCCTGGCGCCGCCCGAGATGGCCGACCACGCTGGGCCCCAGGAGCCTTAATGTTGATGTTCTGATCACTAGAAACCGGAAAAATATGTAGTATAAAACGTCAAAATATGTACATAAATATGTAATGAAAATAGTAAGAATATGTAATAAATATTTAAAATCGGATATAATATGTAATATTAAAATTCTCTAATTAAAAACCATTTTCATAGCACGAAATTACATTTAGAAAACTGTTCACTTTACATCATACAATTTTCTCGTCAGTAGTAAAAGTTTCATCTATTGTAATTCAGGACAGTAGTTTAGCAGGCAGACAGTTCGCAATAGAAGCCATCGCACAAACTGGTGAGATCTACGACCAGCAAACATACACTGCAGCATCTTCATCGAAGTTTTACACGTCAGTGATCGCAAATTTTTCTCGGAAATTAAGGTTACAGATAACAAAACGCGGTGTCAATAGTGCATTTTGGACACCTAGATTTCCCCAATCATGTAGGGAAAATGAGGATTTTTTTAAAAAATAGATCTTTTCATAAAAAATATGGAATTAAATAGAAGAAAATTGATATAATAAGAAAATATATTGTGAAAACAGCAAAATATGCTAAATATGTAAATATGTAATATAGTACTAAATATGTAAAAATATGTAACGAGAAAGTTTGATATTATGTTAGAAAAGGGATGATTCGCCAAGAGTACAATTTTGAGAACGGTAATTAGAAAGACAAAAAATATGTAATTACATAAAAATCCGGTCTCTACTGATCACTCTGGGGACGTGTTGTGTGTATACCGTGCTCCCCTGCACTTTTACTTTATTAGGGGACCAAAGCCCTGGGGTGGGCTCTTGGGCGTTAGCCTCTATCCGCGCCCTCCTTGGGTGCACAAGGACAGCCTCGGACTAACATCCGGACTCCGCGGAACGCAGTTAGCCCTCACGGCAACCTTCCCATACAATGCCTGTCTCTAAGGCCGCTCTGCCAGCTCAGAGCTGCTAGCTGCCAGGGCTAGTACCGGAGTCAATATTTTCGTGTGACAACGCGCCACTCACATGCGCTGGGACACCAAGTCCCTCCTCTTGCCCAGAGTATCGGGTCACTGCCACGACAAATCCAAAAGCCCTTCAGAGAGCTCGGACTAGGTACGAGGGGCTCCTGGCCCTCTTCTCGTCTCCTCATTGCCTACACATTTAGGCTAACGACGTGGGTTGGATCATAACCAAGGCACCTGACGATAAGTAATTTCCTGCCGGACTTCTAAATGTGGATTCCAGAGCACCCAAGGGTCTCCTTCACCCGATCCTGCCTTAAAGTCGACGCGCCAGGGGTCCAACTGGCCGGGTTGAACTGACAACCAAGAGCTTAGCTTCGTCTACTCACTGCCTCCACCTGGAAGCTAACGACGTGAGTGCCACCGTGAAACTCAGGGTCCGGGAGATCATCTGCATCTCTTCACCAGAGATCGCGCCCGCCTACGCAGTCACAATCCCCCCTGCGGGGAACTGGGGACAAAACAAATTGCGTTGGCAGCTACTGAAACCTTCGAAGGTTCAGCCTGGGATCAGTTGTCTTTCGCATGTCGCTCTCAGTGTGTGCGTCTATGCAACATGAAAGATCTATTTAATTACTTGGTGTGCTGTAATCCATTCAATAAAGTTGGGCATTTTTATCATAAAAAACCTGTTGTGTTATTTCTTAGACGGTCAGTATAAATCAGAATTTGTCATGTCCGATATGAAAATTAAGATTGATTCGTGTGTTGCATCAAAAGGTCAACCAGATTCACCAGAAGATGCGGAAAATAAAGAAACGTTCGTTGATGAAAGTTCATCATTGGAAATTTTTAAAAAATAGTCACGTAAGTATACGTACAACATGGATTAGAGGAAAAATATTTAATGAAAGTCAGTATAAAAAATTAATAAAATTGGAAAGGTTTTATAGAAGAACGTTTTCGATTTTCTAATCAACCGCAGCCTGGTCCGTCGATAATTTCGGACGGAGAATATTAAATCGTTTGAAAAGAGAAATTTCAAACCTGTAACAGAAGTGAAAAAAATAATAATTGTTTAACACTTCTTCCCAATATCCGGAGAATTAATAAAATTAACTACTGGTGCTACAAAAAGGCTAAGAAGGCAGTATTAGTTTTCTATTTCCTTTGGTCTCGGCTAGCTATTCGGACTTGCCACCTTTTCTTGCCAGCTGCCATCTATCGCCGCCCAAAGTCCACTTTTCACATTTCCTTAATAGTAAAATGGAAATATTATTTTAAGAATATTAAAGAACAGTAAAACTTCGTCCTAAATGACAATTTTCTTCGAAAATTTTGAGAAAAAGGCATTTAAGCGCTACTGTAAATTCGAAATTTGAAACTCTTTTCACAAAATATTTGAGTTTTCGAAAAACTTCGTTTAATGTCATTTGAAGCACATTAACTTACAAATACAATACTTACAAATACAGCGTTTACAAATTGCTGGAAATGTGCATATTAACGGTGTGAGAGATCTTAAAAAATTACATTTGAGTACTTTTTTAATATCCCCAAAATGAACTCACGTCATATTAAAGAGTGCAATTAGCACTATCCGTTCGAAAAGTTCGAAGAAAAAATTTGGAGTCATTTTTAAGAAAATGGCGTTTGAGCGTTTCTGAAAATGTTGAATTTCGAGCTAGTTTTCTCAGAAAACAGTTGAGTTTTCGAGAACTTCATGACATTATTTAAAACACATGTACTCATTAATATAGTGTGAACAATTCGCCGCTAATGTAAATATTAACGACGTGAGAGACAGTAAAACATTTTTGAGACATTGAGAAAATATCAACAAAATATACTTCGGGTGGCGATAGATGGAAGTTGGCAGGAGTATGTGCAAGTCCGAATAGCTAACCGAGACCAAAGGAATAGAAAACTAGTACGGAAAGTCTGTTCCACTCTGTAGCACCACTAGTTTCTACGGTAAATCAATTAATTTTTAAATCATACATTATGATGTTATAGAAATAGCAAAGCCATTATATTTTTTTAGTTATACATATTTATTATTCTACTGTGATCTTCCTTTAATTCTTAAAATTACGTAATTATCTATATTTAATACCTGAAAACATGAACGAAATAAGACGTCTTCAAACAGATTATGAAAATACGTGGAATGAATAATTTCTAACAATTATTATATGATGATTTAGGTCGATGCATCATGATGACTGCTTTTCGGTAATTGTTATGAAATCTTAATTGTATGACTTGAAAATGTATACATCGCTCTTTGACTTATCGCAAGACATGTAGCTGAAGAATTATTAGCCTGTTAATCCATTGATTTTCGAGTATTTAATCGTTTTGTTCAAAAAAATCTAGAATACAAATTTTAAGAAATAAAAAAATCGCTTTCAACAAAGAAGAGGCTCTTTAGATTCAATTTTTGCCGCCCCTAACATTTTGCCGCCGTAGTCACGTGCTTTCTGTACCTAATTGTAAATCCGCTCCTGACTACTCATGTTTCTACAGAACATCGTTATTTTGAAAAATATCGTCATCAATATCGCGTCTTTACTCTCGACGTATGGCTGAGGATCGACGTATAAGGAGTATATAATACAGTGAAACCTGTTTGAGGCATAAAAGACGATTCCAATTGGTTTCGTGTTACTCAATTGCAGGCCTTTGAACACTTTTGCTGCTAGAAAACTATTTTTTTTTATCATGAATAAATGAATTTTAATGCACGGCTCTCCTATTTTATGCTTTTATTACAATTTAGTGCTTTAAAAATACATAAATGCATCACAATACGGTGCTTCGCACTTCTATTTCTTGCCATTAGAGCCCCTGCGTCTGTCAGTCTCAACTATTTTGTATTGCGTTGACTGGCACTTGCCCACAAGCATTATTTTACTACACAATTGCTCATGGAATTCAGTGAATATTTTTACGGCGAAAATGTTCAGGTTCCTTACACTCTTTAAGCATTAGAAAACACGTCGATTGCTGGCGTGTAATTTGCTTCTTGTTCTTCATCTGCTTTCTGCTCATCATCAATTCTTGCTGGGCTCTTTTTTATTCATAATAATTCAGAAAATTTTTATTTCTATCTCGACTCTTGATGAAAATAATTTCCCCAAAATATCCCCAAACATTTCCCTCTCCATATATATTCCCCTTTTTTCCCACAGCGAAAAAATCCCCAGTTTGGAGACAAAAAGAGTTCAGAAAGCCAGTACACATCATCATTAGGGGGCTGATTTCGATGACCTAAAACATTGCCAAAAATGATCAATAAAATGCTCTTAAAATGTTTTTAAAATATCCTAAACAAAGAAAATAACATAAAAAATTTGTCAAAACCAGTTCAGATGACTAAAACTGTTGGATATGTTACGAATGTAATCGAGCCGCCTTCTATTTCGTTCAAGCGAAGTCAGCTTTCAAACTTCTAGTTTGGACTGTCCTTTACTAGGAAATCTCTTTAGTTATTCCAAAATCAGTTGAACTGCCAACAGCGCTGACAGGAACCTTAGATTGCATACTCACAACGGCTGACATTACAAGTTCTGAGTGAAAAAATCGAATAGGCTACCAAGTATAGGCAAATATCTTTTATACTATTTGGTACAGGTACTCTGGAATTATGGTCCGATTAAAATAAGTTGGTGATTGACTATTGTGCTTCTGAAGCTGTTGCTTCATACAATACGTGTATATGATTTGGTTACTCTTATAGGTATTAATTTCAAGTGTTTATTTTCGTGTCCCAGGAACACGTGCTCAGTGGTACACAACCTGTCAATGTCACGCCTTTCCATTCGCAACTGTCAATCACCAACTTATTTAAATCAGACCATAGGTGAAGAACATTTGTTTCATCTCGTAAATATTATTTGATGCAAGTATCATTTGAATGATATTAAAATCAAAGAAATCAGCGAAAAATGCATTAAAAATGACAGAGACGGTAAAAATGGCTTATTAATCGAAATCAACGAAAAATGCAAAAAAAGTATAAAAATGAGTCATTTTCTTTTCTCATAACATAAATGAAGTTCTATACTAAACAGAAATTTTCTAAAGTAAAAGGTAATAATGACATTTCATTAAAATCCGCTCCGTGATCATCATCATTTGAAAGTTAACTTCATAAATTTGAAAAGTTACCCATTGCTCTTCGGTCATTCTGTATTTTACGATTTTGTAATACATTGTATTTACATTTAACTTTTTAACAGTAAAATTGTCGGTTCTGATGTCAAGACGGCATGTTTTTCATTTGCAAATAAGTGTGAGTGGTATTTAAGTAATACTCAAAACTTTAAACTACGCGACTTTCATGTCTATTTATAATAAAATGTAAAGGGGCGGGATAGGATACTTCAAATTTTCTAGCTGGTTGATTATAATCTCGTTGGTCGTTTCAAAAAAGCCGCGCGAAGTAGAGTGAGTTCTCTTTGATCGCCACCTCGCGCTACACTCGCAATTGTGTCATGGCGAACAACAGTTCGTGACGTTCTGAAGTTTTGGCGGGATTTAGTGACGCTTCGTTATTTGAGTTACAGTAGATAGAATAGTGGTTATTTCTTCTTTTGGGTAAGTGCTTTTTTCGTTGCAAATGTTGTGTTAAGAATTTACTTTTTTAAAAAAGTTATAATTCTCTACATATTTTCATCTGGTTCCATTGAATGTCACTACTGTGCAAGTAGTTTTATGTCGCCGAAAGTTTGTAGGAGTATTCCTCGAAAAATGTTCTTAAATGCTCTTCTCTTACTAACTACTACTCATGATTATGTACTGATGCTCGAAATATAACACTGCCCCCCTCCTATGCGTTGGTTGAGGAAATTTCTTTCTGATTTTTAGTTATAAAGAAAATACTTTTTTCTTATTTTTCAACTGTGAAGACGCTGTCAATGTGAATTATACCCATTTACAAACTTTTTGGGGCAAATTAATGGTATTCCTTTTGTCTGAATAACACGTGCTGCGTTATTAATTAAATTAGCATTAATTGTAGCACTGGTATTGTGTAATTCTCACTTCAAACTTGAGACTTATTGGCAACTATGATCAGATCTGCAATATAAAAAATTGTTTATTTAAGATGACATGAATACTAGCAATGATTTAAAGGAAATGTCATGGATTTTATGTTGAAAGATAAGTTTCAAAATTTCAGAGTAACATGAGTGACGCAGAAGAGAATGCACAGAACGAGGAGACTACCGAAAAGTCTTCTGATGTCCTTCGCTTGGAAGACATTCGCATTCCACCTCCAGTTGTGCCTGCTTGCAATGTTGTAAACGAAGGTCCAAGGTTAATCATAACCCATATTGATAATGAGAATTTTAAAAGTTATGCAGGTCGACGAGTATTGGGACCTTTTCACAAGGTAAAATAAAATATTTTGCTAGATTACTGCAGAATGGTTCAATTTATTTTTTTAAAAAGATCTCTCCTCCAATCAAATGTCTTTTGAAATGTAATTTGATGAATTTTAACAATTGATTTTTTTTTTTTTTCTCATTTTAATACAATTGTTCATTTTCAGTGTTCAATGCCATTGTTGGCCCAAATGGTAGTGGAAAAAGTAATGTATTGATTCTATGCTGTTTGTTTTTGGCTATCGAGCCAGCAAAATTCGTTCCAAGAAGCTGTCTGTACTTCTGCACAGTTCAGATAAAGGTGGCCAAGCCGAAAGTTGCACTGTAGCAGTTCATTTTGTGCAAATAATTGACAAGGTAAGGAATTTAAAAGTACTTTCATCATTTACACCTGAGACAGTGTTGATGAGGTATATGAGACCCCATACCAAAATATTCTTGAATATTTCTAGGTATGATCGAAGATCAATGGTTTCCTTTCAGACCATATGGTTGGCATTGGAGCAACCTGTCATCTTGTTAAGTTTAAGTAGAAAAGAAGTTACCTCTGGTTAGATTGTTTTTAGGTATTCTAGTAGATACATTGTTTTCATTCACTTTGATAAACTTAGTTAAACTTTTTGAAACAGAAAAGAGTTTCATTACTCTCCTATTTCTTAATATTCAAACATTCCATCATCATTAAATGTAACCAGAATCATATTTCTAGTTTGGCATGAAGCATTGTCTATTTCAAATGTTAATTTACTCATTTTCTGTCAGCACTGAAACTTCCAAATTTTAAAATATTTTGAAGCACTGCGAACCTTTCACTTAATCTTTCTCAAAAAGTATTTGTACTTCCTCATTCTGTTGTTTTAGTATTGCAAACTTTCTTTCATTCAAAGTAGTGAAATCTTATTATTAAAACATTTAGGGACTGGTAAAAAATTGTAGGCACTGCCATTAAAACAGAGAAAAGAGGAAAATGTTATATACCAACACTTGAAGAGGAAGTATACTAGTCAGCTCTTGCAATGAGAGTTATTAAAGTGGCGTTTCTAATCAAATCAGATAGAAAATTTAAATACTGGTATGTAACCCTCTGGATTTGGTGCAAAATTGCCTCAAACGTCTGGGAACTCACCAATGGTTGGGCATGTGCAGAAAAAAGATAACATCAGAAAATGAATACATTACAAAACTTCAGTTATTTGCTGTAAATATTTTCAATGATCCAAAGCATCCAGATGTCACTCTGCTATTAAGGTCCGGTTTCCTTTTCTCAAGTTTCTATTACTCCAATCTTCTGTAGAGTAGAACACTGAAACTGGAAAATGGAAAACTGGTATTGAAATAAAAACAAATGTAGGTTTCTGTAATCATAAATTAAAATAGTGAAAAATGTAAAAACAGTAACATGATTTTACATACTGTACCATTTGAAACTGAAAAACCTGAAAACCCTTCTTGTTTACATTAACTTATATTTCAAGAAGAAATGCTTATTAATGATTAGTGTCAGCATAGTGGGGCTTCGTTAAGAAAATTTAAGAGTTGTGAACTACTTTCTGTTAAATAGTGTACTATTCTGTTAAAATTGAGGGCATTTGTTTATGATTTGTATTTGTGAATTTGTTTCCGTTTATTTTGTATACATTTTACATGCCTATAGGAAGGGGACACATATGAGGCAGTACCAAATTCAAAAAATTACAATAGCTCGAACAGCTTTCCGAGATAACTCTTCTTATTACACTTTGAATGGGAAACGAGTGCAATTCAAGACTATTGCTCAACTTCTTCGTCAGCATGGAATTGATCTGGACCATAATCGCTTCTTGATTTTGCAGGTATTGTTTTGTTTGCTATTATTATTATTATCATCATCATCATCATTGTTATTAGTAGTTATAGTATTGGGAGTATCATATTGAACTTTCATTTATAAGTGAGCTTTAAAAATACTGAAGAAGACTGCATGAATCATGTAACAAAATGTCATGAGGCAAGTTTATTTTACCTTTTTAATTCAAAGAACTACTGTGCACTAATGCCAATTACACTCTTGACACCACACTGCACAAACTCCCAAAAGAGATTTAATGAATTGTTCTAGAACGTATGATATTAACACAATTAGATCTGTTCATTGTATCATTCAATTGAGCTTAAAGACAGAATGTTGAAACTTTGGAGAATGACTGGGGGCAGTGGCAGATCCGAGAGGGAGGGAAAAGGGCCTCTGAAAGACCTAGACTAATTGTATAGTATTATATATACACCAGAAAAAAATATACATTATAATAACATATATTATTATGATTATTATTATTGGTATATTGGCTATTTCTGAACATGCTACACGATTAACATGTATAATTTTTAGGATCAGCTTTTCAGCTGTATCCCTTGGTAATACAAGGTTAAGAATTGAATTATGAAGTAATAGGATGATAATGAAGGGTGAAGGGGCAATCGCGAATACAACTATGCCTTCAGCCTCGTTGGCACAGACAATGGTTGCCACAACTGTCTGTGCCACGGGGCTGGCTATCAAATATATTTATTATTTAACAAAAATATTATAAGCCCCCCCCCCCCCAAGAGGGGTTGGATCTTCCCGTGTGTTGGGATGGTGCAGATTCTGATGTGAGGAATCGCTGTCTCATCACAAACTGCACTGAGCCCTAGCAAGCTGTCCTAGGTGGAAGGGAAGTGAGAGATGTAGAAGATGATGTAGTTTCTCCAATCAATTCTAGGAGAATGCCAGAGCAGTTCCATCCTCTCCCCTTACACATACATTTACATGCATTGTACTATCACACATCAGGAACTTAAGAGTTTGATCTGGTACACCACACCATTGGGGGGAAATACTCTGCACACCAACATGTAGGTTGGTGCTGGATCTCACCATCTACCAGGGGAGGAATTGCCCCCTCCTTCGGGGATAATAATTAATCATATGTATAACATATGTCTTTCTCCCTCTATTGTCATAATACTTTAAGTGATCTCTAAGAACATTGATTGTAGTTGTGTTTATTGGGGCTACATGGAATAGCTTGTGTAAGCCTTGCCATGAAAATGAAAGGTTTAAATAGAGTTGAATCTTTTTGAAGGGGGAAGTGGAGCAGATAGCCATGATGAAACCTAAAGCACAATCGGAACATGAGACTGGAATGTTGGAATTTATAGAAGATATTGTTGGCACAACTCGTTTCAAGGTGAGTAAAGTGCCATCCATAACTTTTTGATCTTCATCCATCATTTGATCTTTGCATAAAAATGTCATGTTTGTGTGTCAGGGAGTCTTGGGAGAATGGAAGTAAGTAATTATGTATGAAGTATTTAAAGAATATAGGACGTTAAGAAAGAAATCTCTAGATTCACTGTTGAAGATATAGGGTAGGTTTGAAACCAAATTGAACATCATGATATTTTGCAAAACTATGTGAAAGCTCTCTAATATTTTTAAAAGTGTATTAGATTATTTGTCATGTCAATGCACACTGTGTTTGGCTATTGACTTTCCACTCCAAATGAAGCCACACTCTGTTTGAAGAAGGGTTGCTTACTTTGACTTACTCTGAAAATAAAATATTATTGTAAAAAATATACTTACTTTTGATCATTGAAGAAAGTAATTAGATTTCCAGGATGCGATATACAAGAAAGTTAAATATTTAACCACTTTCAGAAAATCTTGTTTCTTGATTTAAATATATAGTATGTGATAACTGTTAAAAATGTTGAAAATCTATTAATGATGTGTCTTAAAATTGCTGTATTATAAACTTCATTACATTAGGTACAAAATCCTTAGTTATTTTGAGTATAATGGCTCTAGTAAGGAATGTGTATTCTTTTTGTCCTCTTATATTGAACATTTGTTGTCTTCAGGAACCTTTGGGCCAGCTTTATGCAATTGTTGATAAACTTGGAGAAGAACGTACAGAAAAAATTAATCGACTGAAGATAGTGGAGAAGGAAAAAACTGCTTTGGAAAAGCCTGTTCAAGAGGCTGTTGCTTATTTGGAAGCAGAAAATGAAGTAGCTGAAAGCAGAAATCTCATGTACCAGAAATGCATGTGAGTTTGAGCTGTAATATGTTGCTCTTAATTAACTCTTTCAGAACCTCTTCACGCATGTGATTGAACCACTTTGTGTAGTCCCTGGGACTGGTTTGTTGAGCATTTTTTCACATAGTTCAACAGTAATGGTGTGCTGTTGAAGTTGTGGTTTTCACATGGCTTTTGGTCATTCTCAACATGAATGTTAAAAAGAGGCAAATGCAATAGTTTATTTGTGTTTTCAGAATTACCAGGGAAAACGACAAACTGGAGCAAAAAGATTCTGAATTTATTCCTTACTGGAAATATACAGACTTGAGCATCTCTTTGCTATATCAATTAGTATAATAGTACTTCTAGAAGTACTAATGTACTAATTGTATTTTTTTACTATTTATACCATTCAAAAAGAGAGATGGGGTTAGGGGGTGGCTTGCTTGCACAAAAATACTGTAGGAGAATGAAGAAGGGCATGGCCAGTGCTTTTGTGACAAGTGCATGTACCCTAGCAGTTGGACTTCCACAAGGTGTATGTGTTTGCTGATCCATCAATGCTACATTATTTATTATACAAAGCCAACGGGAGGTACCCAATGACTTGTACATAACAAAGAAATATCAGCTAAAAATAATGGCAGTTGGTTACAATAATAAAAGGGGGGAAAATGAGCTAAACAAACTATTGTACCTGAAGCTCATTGCCACAATGCATAAAATTACTACCAAGTCTGCAAAGATCAATCGCTTTCAGCATTAGTTACAATCTTGTGGACATTGGAGACCATTTGATTCAGTACTACAAAATGGTTTCACAGAAATATGCATGTATTGTAGAACCAATAGTGAAATATTCCATGTATGAGTGGATGAAAACTAGTGGTGCTACAGAATGGAACAGACTTTCCTGTAATAAAGTTTTTGTATTTGTGAGTTAACGTACTTCAAATGACTTTCAGGAAAGATTTTTAAAAGTTCAATAGTTTTCTGTGAAAAAGTGCTAAATTTTGCATTTTCAGTGACGCTTAAGTGCAGTTATCTTCAAAACAATTCCAAATTTTTTGATAGTAATTGCTATATAGGATGAGGCTCTACTCTTCTTTAATAATCCTCAAATAATTCCACGGTACCGCTATTCAAAACTGAAAAATCGAGAAAATGCCAAAAAAAATGTACTCTGGGCGGTAATAGATGGCAGTTGGCAAGAGGATGGGGCAATACCATAAAGCTAGTCCACATCAAGAAATTTGCAAAACTTTACTATAAGAAAGTCTGTGCCAACTAGCACCACTAGTTCAGTATCAAGGGACCCCAAAACTTTTATTTCTGTTGAAATCTCTAAATCGATTTTCCGCAGCGTTACATAACTTCCTCTATACTACATATATTACTCTGTATATATATACATATACGAGAAAGTAAAATAGACTGCTTGAGATCATCTTATAGTTTGAGAATTTATTACAAATTTTAATGGATTATTGGATGAATACATTCATATTTCTTTAGAGTTATTCAGTAAACAGTGTTAGGATCACACAATTTGCATTTGAAATTTGGAGATAGCCTAATTTGAATTAACCATTTGGCAATTTTGAGTTTGATCCTTCAGAATATGTTAACTGACTTAGCAGATGTGAAAAGTCAATATCTAGTGGGAAGGAAATATCATTCAAGTGGGAGGGAGTATATTCCAAAGTAATTTCTTTCATCTACAATCAAATTCGAAAATTTCGGAAATCAAATACAAAAATTTTAAACTCGTAACAAAGTAAATTGGATCATGATGGCTTTGTTCTCATCCTAGCTCTTAACATTTTTATTTTTAGGAATGATTTGGAAATAACTTTGAAAAGCAATGAAGAGGCTAAAGTAAAGATTGAAGAACAATTGGCTTCTCTAACAGAGAAACTAAAAGAAAGTGAAAAAGAAGAAGCGCAATTTAACAAAGAAATGGACATTTTAACCAGGTAAGTAATGTTGCATTATTGAATTAGTAATATTTAGAGAGCGGATCAATGAGCACTTTAAAATGGAAAATAGGCAAAAAGGTAATAATTGGCACTTGAATAGGCATTTAAACTCAGAAAAGGCACTTGTGTATAAGTAAAAATAAATCACTTGATATTTTTTGCTAATTTTACCTTTTATTATGGTAACAAATTACTACAAAGGGATGGAACCAAATAAGATATATACGTCAACTACTGTAAATAATTAACTGTTCATGTAAATCTCACATAGATGACAACTTTTTAAAGCAAACTTATTTTAATAGTAAGTAGTATATGTATATGATAAAGTCGAGACAAAAGTGCCTAACAAACATCTTGAAAAGAATCAAATACTGATATAGTGTACTGCCAACTACTGTATGCAGTATTTTACTAAATACTGTTCAAGATTTGCTGAAGTAAACTGATCTCCCCACTCAAAACATTGCGGGAAAACAAAACAAGCGGTTGGGCTGGGCAATTTTTTCAAATCTAGGTACATTGTTAAGTAGCACGGGTTACAGGTGATGAAACCATAAATTCAAATGGAAAGCATGCCCTCGAAATGCAAAAATAAAGCAAAAATAGGTATTTATTCCATAATAGGCACTCCTTTTCAAAATTGGCAAAAATAGCACCATAAAAATCTATTATGTGAATGCATTGATAATGAAATAAATTAACATATCGACAGCCTGTGATTCTGAGCAACAGAACATAAAAGGGTAAAAGGGCGAAATCTGCTCTCTAGTAATATTTCATGGGTTTTCTAGAAATGACTTGTTAGATTTTTCAAGAAATATTTCCCTTATTCACACTGCTTCTTTGAGTAACATCATTTCAAACAAGATTGCTTGAAATTAGAAACAACGAAACAACCAAGAAATATTGAATACCAACTTTTTTTAATGGGACTTAAAAGAAAATTGTTTGACGATTTTAAGTTATGCATTCCCTTATTAATATTTCTATTTATTGTAATATCATTATTAAATTATTATCTGCCACCCTTGTAGGAAATAATTTATTACTTACCATTTATTGTAGTAATAAGTATTATTATAATAATGTTAATGGGAGTGTCAGAGCTGGGAGTGAATGAAAAAGGATCAATGATGTCATGAGTCCATAAGCGAGTGAGTATTATCTAGGGCTGGAAATCAGATTTTTTTTCATTTTAATGAGATTTTTTTGGATTTCAATCAGGTTTTTTAAAAGTTGTATTAGATGTTTCTACTTTAAACCAAAATTGTTAAGTGATTTATTTGTCTTTAATTACTTTAAAAGCAGAGTTTATTTGTCCTAACCCACAAAATCTTTAAATTTGAATTACTTATAGTTTCATGCTCTTGCGTCCACGTTACCGAACGTTGAAAACAACTGAATTCTTTGAAAAACTTATAAAAATGTTAGACAGTTTTTGAAATATTAAATTTTACTTAATAGTTGCTCTGTTATCGAAAAATATGGGGTATAATGATTGTTACTTGTTGCACACTTTCTTATGAAACATTCAATGGTCGTTGGGAAGAATGCTTCCCACATAAATATGAATTTTATCAATGTACTCATAAAGAAAAAGGTTAATATTATTAAAACTAGTAAGAATAACTATTTTCGTTAGTCTTAACAATATTAATTTTGTTCTTTGAAGGTTATTCATAAAATTCCATACTTATTAAAAATAATCATCTTCAAGAGCATTTTAAGTGGCTTTAGCAAACCTTTTAATACAAATCTAGAATTATGGACACTTAGCTCACTTCGATGTAAGCAAAGCAATCATGGGTGAAGTATTATTCTTTCTGTATAATATGCTACAAATAATGTAACAGTTAAATTTATTTGTGTTTGTTTCATTTGTACAAGTTAGAAGAGGCTATCAAAATAAATGCAGACATCACATGCATGCACCACAGGCACCTTTGAATTGGTTGAATTGAACTTTTTCAATTTAAAACAATTATGTATTTAACAATTATATATTTTACTAATTCATAACTATTTCCTATAATGGGAGAAACTACATGCTGTTATAGCACCTCTAGATTCCATGATCAATATGTCTTTATGAAATCTCTCACTATGTACATTGGAAACATCAGTGCAGTTCACAGGAAAATAACGCAAATATGAATCAAGAAAATGCACTCTTAAGGACATGCATCCTAAGTCTCTGTAAGCATTTATCAGCTCTTGAATTATTCTTCATTGTTGTTAACTCTTCTTTTTTCGTAGGAAGTTTTGCGTTACATTCTTGAATCATATTGGTGTGTTTTTCTCTTGTGGTGTTAGACTTTGTTCAAAATTTGTGTGTCAGAAGTTCCCTAATTTGGGGACCCATGAACCAGCTGCCTTTATTTTTGCAGCCCAAAGATTAAGAAATTTTTGTGAAAGATAAATAAACCCTCTTTCAGATGGATTCAATGCTTTTGACAAACTGTTTCAAAAGACCCAGCTTGATGTGATGTGGAGGCAGGATATCATCAGTGGCTACCAATTTATTTTTTTGTCCCACTTTCCTTTCACATTGAGGCCAAATCTTTCTTTCGTATTGGGAATTTGTTGCTAAAATTACAGAACTTATTAATTAAAAATTGTAGAATGGTGTTATGTAGGCTGTAAATGGCTAATTAGTCGTAATTTGTGCTCTAAGATTATGGACAATTATGGCAATATTGCCAATGGCTATTATGGACAATTTCTTGCAATAAAAAAGATGGTTTATACTGCTGGTATATAAGTAAACAAATTAACTCAACAGTTTTGCTGTTTATAACAGGCAGTGATTGTAGAATATAGCACTTTAAATTTTAAAAATTGCATTTTGAAAACAAGGCTGTAGCATTTTATAGCACTATAAAAATTAAAATTTAGTAAGCATTTGTTATTAAGAGAGGTCTCTTTGAGATACAAAATATTTTGACGCTTTTGAGATTTTCCCATTAAAATCAGTAAATAAGGACAATAATTGAATATTTCACCATTTCTTTACTTCAAGAAATATGTAAAAAAATAATTTTAAATTCAATGTAGAATCATTCTTCTTATACAGAACTATAGGCTTCTGAATAACACTATTCAAAGGAGAGGAAAAGGATTGTCTTGTAATTTGTAAATACATATTAAAATAACACAAGATTTGATTAAAAGGTCATGTATTCTTTTAAATGAAATATAAAAACACTTATCTTTATGTAATACAATCAGTGGAAAATTATCGGAGAAAATATTTCAATGTTGGCCTTCTTTAACATGTTTTTTCTGTCAGTATTTTCAAACTTTTCCCCCTCTGTCTTGGAAACTGCATACACAGAAACAAGGATGGATGAGTGAATGTTTGTGAGGTAGAAATAATTACAATCAAGTACTTGCTCACGTTTCATAGTCTGTGTAACTCAATCAAAAACTCACTTATATGATAGTTTACCAATCAATGTGTCGTGTTGGATTTAGAGGGGTTATTTCCTGTAACCCCCCCTCCTGGATCCTCCACTTGAACTCTGGGTCCTTGCAAACAACATTGTATATTGTATCAATATATTGTGTGTATATATCAAATAAAACTCTTTATATGATGAAAACTAGAGAACAATTACATCTGCAGACTCTGCCTTTCAGCAATTAACACTAAAATGAATTTTAATTTTACATATTTTCAGTTTTTTCTTAATGTTTGAGGGGGGGGGAATCATCATATGTACATGTTTTGCTTTTTTTATTGCAATAAATTCCATTCCCTATTGATTGAATATAATCATTTGAGAGCAGAGATAATTGGGTAGCAATGGTAAAATTGATATACCAGTAACTAATAAGATCTTCAGCAGTAAATGAAAACAAATGTATTTGTTTTTTAGTTACTGCTGAAGAAATAGGAAGTCCAGAAATCAAGTCTACTTTCAGCAGAGAAAAGTTAAAAGTTAAGTCTCCTATAAAACTACAAATGCCCAAATATCTCGAATGTATGTATTAATTCAAATTAATATAAAAATGAAATACATGGTGAAGATAGGGAAATATTTGATCAATAATTTACAATATGTACTCTCTTCTACTCCCTAATAACTAAATTTTTCTCTTGAAATTCATAATTTACACTATTAAAGAGAAACAATTGTTTAAAATTTGATTTCATTAGATTATAATGAATAAGTTGTTTGGAGCATTTGATCTTTTTACTCTTCCTATTATTATATTGTTATTGTTGTTTCTAGGTTTTTAAAATATATTCAGGACAATTAAAAAGTGAAAACAGTTGTATGTGATCTTGTCTAATGTATTTTTTTGTCTTGTTTTAGAGACTATAATAATCTGGTTTCAAAGAAAGAAAAACTGAAAGAGAAATTTGATGTAATAAGTGCTAAAGACACTGGTTTCCAGACAGAAATGGTCCAGATAAGCAAACATAGGAAGAAAAATAAGGAACAGCTGGCCCAAGAAAAAAAGAAGGTGAATCTTTCACTTTTTAATATCACCATGATCTCCCTCATCTACTGCTAAATACTTATTGTCTCCCCCACCGATTACTAATGCCAAATATTCTCAGGTCCTTCAGATGTTACATCTGCAGCAGCATATTTGAAACCTTTTACTTTATACTTGCATTCCAGTTACCAAAGATCAAACTACAACCAGACTTGACCGACTGAAGATTGAAATTGTCAAAGTTGTCAATTACTGAAATGATAACTGTTTTTGGAAAAAATCAGAGAACCTTAAATATTGTCTGGATACCAGTTTTCTCGTTCATATGATTGTTTTAACTTTTTGGTTTACTTTCACAAGTAGGAACACTGTGTTTTTACTTTGTAAAAAAGTGATATAGGGAGCTGTACTACTCACACGAACCATGAGAAAAGTATGTAATGCTGCAAAAATCAACATTGAGATTTTGATGAAAATATTTGGTTTTGAAGCCCTCTGATACCGAAAAAGTGTTTTTTTCTTAGGAAAAACCTGTCCACCTGTCTGTAAAGAAAAGGCACTCAAACTGTTCACTGGATTTTTAGCACAATTGAGATACTCTGATCGATCTGGGTGATACCTTTTCCCCCCTCCAATTTGAAATGACACTTTTAATTTAGGGGGGTTCTACATCCGAAACTCGTAGAATTAGAACATTTTCCGAAAATAGCTCCAATTTTTTAAAAATTTAAATTTTTGCTTGAATAGAACAAAGTGCAGTTATAAAAATGGACCAGGTCATATGGTCATAAAAAACTCTGTTCGCCATTGAGTGCTGTAGAACTAGTGTGGAAAAGAGTGACACCTTCAGCCAAGTGCAAAATATTCTTCTCTCAAATGTTGACTTTTTTCAGATTACTGGGAATCAAATGAGAAAAAGTCATGGAGCTGGTTGTGAAACACTATTACATGATAATGTTTAAATCCCAATTGAGATAATCTTTTCTTACAGTTGTTTACACTGTACTTCACAATTTCTTTTTGTATTCTTATCCAATGCCCTAAAAGACATATTCTATGATAAAGAGTATTATTATTATTATTATAAAATTCCAAAAATTCAAAAATATTTGGCCCCACCCTCTTAAAACTATGTTATTGAAGTTACTTTTTAAACAAAATATGTTTGAATTAGATATTTAATTAATGTCACATGCATTTTTTGAAAATATGAGTAGTTGTAACACGACCAAGCAAAGTGCAAGACTGAAGAGAGACTGGCGCATCTGAGAACTAATAACAGTGACAGTTGCGTTGCGCTTTAGAGCCAGGGCAGTATAGTCTGGTGCAGTCATGCTCTGTTCCAAAGTAATGAAGCATTTTTGTGTAACATAGTACATAATGCTAATTAATCTGCCTAATTTGTTTTTTATATAATTTTCCATAGAAACATTACTTTAACCACACAGAAAGCACTTAGTAATTCGATCACTCATTAATAATTTGTAACACATCTCCATTACATTGTATGCATGGGAATCTAGAAGTTAAACATAAATTCCTGTGTGTTTTTCATTCAATCAAATAATGTAATGTACTCATGTTGTAGAATTTGTTGTGTAGCATGACTGGAATATGAGATTACTTTAGGGACTCAAAATGCATCCGTTCTTTATAAGGTTATCTATAATTATTAATCTAATTGTGGGACGCTTCTGCATTTTTAAATGGACTGTCCTGGGTATTGTTGAACCTAAGATGACATTACAAGAGGGCCATGTACACAGCTTCGGATCTTGGTCTAGATCAGTGCTTCAGTTTTCAGTTGCACTGACTGTACCAATAGCTCTGTATCTTTCTCTCCAAAGCAAAACAAAACGCAGGGCGCCCCTCGTTGCCAGTCCTACACTCCGCTTTCTCAGATTATACTATATATTTGTTTAGTCAACTTATTTATGTATTTCTATTATAAAATCAATTTGTTCGTGTATTTACAAGTAACTCATTGAATTATATAAATCAAAAGTATAAAGTGTAATTACAAAGTCAATGTCGGTAAAACTTACTCAAATTGAAGTAACATATCTCTTGCATTCTGCAATGAAAACTTGAGTTAAAATCATTGTTGAATGTACAGGATGTTCCATTTAAAATTAGTTTTGGGGTTATAACTTGAAAAGTGTGCATCGCGTCAAGAATAGTGAGTAATAAAAGTTGTGTGTGTGTAAAACTATGTTATGAATGATGAATTGGAAGTAGTGTGGTACAGGTTCACACACAGGCCTATGCCTCTGCAAGTGGTGCTTTTATTATTGTAAAAACACCATTGTATTATATTATACTACCTGAATAAAGTGAATTAAGCATGGGAATCAGAAACAAAATGACATGCGAGGTCAGTATGTGGATTTAGTAAAAGTTGAAGTAAGATGAAAAAATCATCAACAATAGGTTCAGTATCAGGAAAGAGTAATGATTCAAAGTGTGACACCTAGTAAACCCTTGGTCTTCTTTTAAGAATTTACATATTTTCAAAATATTTCAAAGAATTTACATATTTTCATTTTTCTACTCCATGGTTATAAATCTTGTTAAATTAGTATTAAAATTATAAAATCACACTTGACAAAATATTTTTTACTTCACCCTCCATAAAAAATAACAAATAATTAACAGAGGATTTACATAATTTACATTCGACGTGTGCTCTTCTTTTCAAATCAGTAGCATTTTTTCAATTCTTTACTGTATCAAGATGGAAGCTTAGATTGAACAATTTTCTTCTTGGGTATGTAGATCTCAATAAAATAATATAAAAATGTATAAAACGAAAGACGTAGCCTATTTGAGACTGCTATTTACTTTTAAAATGTAGGAATAATAATCGATCAAATTTCATTTTGTGGGAGGTCCATCAGTTTTTTGACAGGGATGCAGAGAAGGCTGGCAAGTTTCTCTCCATCATTGCATGATGGAGCACGTGCAAGCTTTCATAACACTCCACCTCACCCCACTTCACTTAACCGCACTGCATATCACTGAGCTGTAATGTCTTTCTTACACATTTTTTCCCCTCAACTTCACGACGCCACTGCACGTAATTAATAATAATAATAATAATAATAATAGTGATGATATAATTTACTTTACATAGTACACTAGTAATATAATAATATTAAAGATATTTGTATTATACATTTCAACACCTAGGAAACTAATTTATGTTTAAATTTGCTCAGGCTGTGAGGAAAGGGGTCAATGAATGTCATAGGCAAACCAAGTCTCTAATAGTTCGATTCACAAATGAATATTTTCCAACATTCGTTTTATGAATTCTTGTCGGAATTTTGTGCATGTGATCCGCTGTGCCAACATACGTAGGTTTCCCTAATCGACTTTGAATTTCTTTCCACGGTCAAGTGCCTGTGTACATTTTATACATAGCATGGAGACGCAACTTTATTCTTTCTTTGGAGCGACTCCCAAACTACTTTATTCTTCAAATTCCTGAAAGTAAATTTTGATGTCCTATGCTGGACCTTTCTAGATTCCTTTCATATGAATATTGATCCTTGATCGATCTTATTAAACTCAAAGCCCTGTGTCATAGAAAAGGATATTTTGAATTTTGGGAGTACTTTATATGAAGCCTCAACATCATTTGCAACATTTTTCTCAAAAATGGCTCCAAATTTTTAGGATTAACTTTGTCCTCGGATAGTGTAAAGGATGTGTGGGTGTGCGTTTTATGTCTTCCTACAGCTACAATATTAAAAATAGGGAGTTTTTCCTGAAGGAAATCTGTTCATTAAAGGCAGATCTTGAAATAAGGTCCTGTTCAATTCTTTGAAAATATTAATGGTTTTCACATAATTTTATATGAAAGACAGATTTTAAAAAAATTCCTCAGAAATGGCTTTAATTTTTTTCTTTTTTCAGTTTTCTTCCCATATATATCACAGAATGTTATAAAAAAGTTGTGCTAGTTTCATTTCTGGCTAACACACTGTATTTTCAAAAATTTCAAAGAGGTAACATTTCAAAACTACAATATTGTTGAGAGAAAATTTTGTCTCAAACAAAATGTGTTCTATAAAACTGATCTTTTAAAAAGGTCCATGTACAACTTTTAAAAAAATTGTTTTCATGTATTTTCTGCTTGAAATTAATACAATTTATAAAAAAAACACACTCACATTTTCTCAGCAACAGCTCGGAAGTTTTTCCATGGATAGAGCAAGAAATGCTTAAAAGAATGGTTGAGACCTTGTTTTGATTGAACTAACTGAATTTTTGGAAATAATGTCAAAAACAATTAGATTAAGCGTTGGCACATGTGAGTTTGGCAGAGTAACTGTGAGGTGGAGCAGTAAAGCACACGGCGAGTTAACTCCTCAATGGACCTGAGTTGGAGTTTTAGTGTAGAAAAAAACATTTGCTTGTTGAAAACGCTTTTGCCTGGTTCATGTAGTAGAATAACATTGCAGAGTCATAACAAACAATGCAAGAAAGCATGTTGGCTGGTGTTGTTGTTGTTTTCCTTCTTATTTTATTTTTTCCCATCAGCCTCCTGAGAAATGTAAAACAAGATTTCACGTTACAGTTTGTAAAACTAGGTAAAATGGAACTTGTGTGAATTAGCAACCTTTATTGTATGATCGTTTTTAATAATACATCACTTAGTGCATTTTCTCTGTCCCTGAAGATTTAATATTGATTAATTCATGATATTTATTTAAAAAATTCTTCTACACATTATAAAAATTGTATATATTTGTTGATGTTTCATGAAATTGCAGTTGGTTGAATTGGAAGCAGTACCTGAGAAGAATGAAAAACTAATTGAGGAGTTAAAGCGTCATGAAGAAAAACTGAATAAAGATAAGGTAAAGGCAGAAGCTGAGCGTGACAAAGTAGTTGCCAGCATTCAAGAAGAAACCCAAGTTCTTCAAGATCAAAAAGAAGCCCTTGAGACCAAATTGTTGAATCGGCAGAAGGTGACTTCCGAACTTAAAGATCGGGTGAGTAGCACTACTCAAATGTTTATTTTAAGTAGTAGGGCATTTAAACTAAAACAAGGCTCCAGTAAACTTCAACATGAATCTTCGTTACTGTGCATTTCACTATCTTTTCATATTTGAATGTTCAGTTACCAAATTATTATTGTACATTTACTTAGTCTCTTAAATTTTTAGTTCGACGTGGCCCAGTCTGCTTTGGATATTTATTTAAGCACAGAACAAAATGAAAAGAACAAATTAGAAACAATACAGGCCAACTTGGAAAACAGCACAAGAACTTTGCAGGAACGTGAAGAGTAAGTTACACTTCCACTAACTTTTTTAAGTAGGTTTATCATTTAATAGTTTTATGTCTCAACTTTCCACATTTCTCATTATAGGGATTTGAAGAAATTACAGAAAGAAATACCAGAACTTACAAAGCAGTTTCAGGCGGCTCAAACAGAACTACAAAAAGTGCAAGTTGAAGAGGCAGAGCAGTCTAATGCCCTGCGACAAGTTCGATCAAAGGTATGGTTTTTACAGGATATGGTGAATTGTTGGCCAAGATGATTACAAATTTATAAATATAAATTCTAATGTAATTTGGATGTGCAAAATTCAATGAACAGAAGTTATGAATAGTTATTCACAGCCGAGGGCTTTGCCTCGGCACCACAGTTATGGATAGTTATTCACAACTGTGGGCTTTGCCTCGGCACCATCTGGAAACAGGGTGTCGACACCCTGCTTCTACAGTATCGCTCCTTGGGTGACAAATGACAGCTCTCCTCAGCTGCTGATGGGCTTTTGCTCACCTGCCTTTCAGGAGGCTTCTAAGTGTGCAGATGCTCCTTCATGTTATTTTTCCTCAGAATTTCACTGACCTTCTCCTAACTTCATTACTTTAATTTTCCAGGTTGAGGAGAATCGAATTTCAATGCAAGCAACTCGCAGTCAGGGAAGAGTATTGGACTTCATCATGCATCAAAAGCAAAGTGGTGCCATTGGAGGTATTATGGGACGTTTGGTGCGTATGCAATTTCATTTTTGTTACTGTAAAATCTTTAAACTTTTACATTATTAGATATTAATTTTGAGACAAAGTTATGTCAAAGTGTATTTTGAGAGTTAAGAGCTTTTGCGTAACAAAATTATTTCTTCTTCCATAAATTCAGGTTTCAATGAGTGTCTTGCTTTTTATATTAACATAGCTTCAATATAGTTTCTGGTTCATTTTAATGCAGAGAAATTTATTTATAAGAATTACTTGTCTGATGTTTTTAGGGTGATCTTGGTGCTATTGATGCTAAATATGATGTAGCTGTGTCCACTGCTTGCGGTCCTCTGGATAATATAGTTGTTGACACTGTTGAAACAGCACAAGCTTGTATCAGAGCTCTAAAGGATCATGATGTTGGTCGGGCCACATTTATTGCTTTGGAAAAGCAGGAATACCTTCGACCTCAGACAGAATCACGCATTAACACGTAAGCCTTCTATTTCTAGTTTTAAATTGAGTTTTGTATATCATATAGGTCAAGGTAGTTCGTTTATTTTTCTCGGCATGCTGTATTTGACCTTGATAGTGCAATCCAAACCCAGGGCACTGAAGTAGGGTCTTTGTCTCACTTTAACTTGTGTAGGGATTACTTAGGGATCCTTATATCTCTACTCAAGAGTTTTCATTGATGCAAAATGTTAGGTTGTTGGGAAAGCCACAGTTGGCTGTTGTGTGCTACGGAATTCGGACTGTATGTACACCATGGTTTCCGGTTCATAGTGATTCAGAATTGAAAAATATCTTGAACAAATTTGTACAATAATTCTATGAAGCTATTATTGTGAGAAACAATAATTGAATTAGATGCCAAGAATGGTCAAGAAAATTATTCCAGGCAAGGGTGGCTTTTTTAATGACAAGATAGTATAACAAATTTATTTTTTCAAGTTAAAATGTTCCAGTTTAATGAATATATTTTTGGCATAAGATATGTGGATAATATAATAGTCAGTGGCCATAGTGTATAACTCTTAATCTATTTTCATCACAAATTTGATATTATTGGCAGCGTTCAAAAACTTTCGACTTGCAGAGTATTTCTAAATATTATTTTTATATCAGCGCCAATTCAGACTGCTTAAACTACCTCAAAGCCAGTTTTAATGTTTTAAAAACTCAAATCAGCGATGTTAATTGTTAGTTTTATGAATAAAGTAGAATTATTCAGATAATTAGATACGTTTAATTTTTTATGTTAAACTTTATGAACTTATTAAAGATAATTTACCAGTGGCCTTGAGAAAACCTCTGAAATACGCAGGTTGGTACTCATAAAATATTTTTAAACTTTTGAACACAAAGAATAAGCTGGGAAAGAAATCTAAGATTACTCCATTTCGATGTTTAGTCAAATTAGAGCGCTGAGTATCACTTTTAAACAACTAGTTAAAGAGAAGTTTGTGACAATGAAGTTATCAACGCCAGCATTATTAATAATCCAACCGGATTATGGTCACTTACAACTGGAAGAAATAAAAATGGTTGCATTCCTCGGAACTTAACCTATTGTGATATTGGTGACTCATACTCGGCAACCAATGAGAACATTTTGCAGAATACTTTTCTCTATGAATTTTCAATTCCCAGCACTTTTAGTCATTTATGTGAGAATTTTCGAAAACAGGCTTTCTTGAAAAAGTGGTGATCTTGACATGCCTGTTTTAAGCCTCACAGATAAATTTTGTATGGAAATAAATGCGTTCAAATCCTCATTCAAGAACACAAGTTACTATTAAACACATGGGTAAGGTTAGGTAAAGCGTCGATCTGTATTATCGAAAATATAGATCTACTCATTTCATTTACTTTTGTATTAATTTTTGTATACTTAACGTGTTTTTTTTATTTCTAAGGAGAACATATAACTTGCTTTGATCACAATCTGAAATTTCAAAAAGTTAACTGTGATGAAAATGAACTGATTAACATTAATTTTTAATTAACAATTATTAACAAATTTAAATTAAGGTAATATTAACAGAATTTGATTGGTAATACTGTTACATCAACTAATAATCAATAAATTTTGATCTAGAAATATAGATTCTTACAATTTATGAAAAATATGTACACTATTTTAAAAATGGATTATTTGAATTACAAACACAATTTATATTGCAAACATCAAAGATTATGTATTTTGGGAATTTAGGTTTGAAAAAAATCTGCACTTTTTCATTCAGCAGTAAAACCATTGAAATTAAATGTAAATGATACGGCTCAATATGAAAAGCCTTTTCTTTGAACTATTTACTATTCAGAGACACATTTTTTACTAAATTTTACTAAATGAGGGAATAAAGAAAAAACTTGGGCAAAGGTCAAACATACACACTACATATGATGCTTCTAACTATTTTTTTACATCACATTGAACAGGTCTAAAAATCTTTAGATCAGTCGGAAGGGTTCATGCTTTTTTCGGCTGATTTCACATGGAATTACCCTTGTTTTTATAATTATAATAGTTATGTAATTTACTAGTTTCAGGAGGGAAATATCAGTGTAAACGTCATTAAACGCACAATTCTGCATAAAATGGAAACCACTCTAAACTGGAATAGGTTTTTGTCCCGATCTTTCACCTTAGACAGATTTTACTATATCCCTCTTTTGTGATGTTATTTCTGTATATTACCATTAATATTGTTTTACTCTGAATTTTTAGACCTGAAAACGTTCCAAGATTGTTTGATCTTATAAAAGTTCAAGATAATTCTGTCAAGACCGCATTTTACTACGGCTTGCGTGATACACTGGTTGCAAATGATCTAACTCAGGCTACAAGGATTGCATATGGGAGCAAGCGTTACAGAGTGGTGACTTTGGAAGGTCAACTTATCGAGACGTCAGGTAAAGAAAATATTGTGTAATTGAATTCATTTTTGTATTGTTTAATGGTTTTTAAATTTCCCTTCGTAACACTACAATTTTCTACAAGTTTTCACAAATGCAGCTTGAAATGCGTATTTGTACACTAAAACAGTCAATTTTCAATGGAAATTATATTTTTTCATTTCCTGATATTTACTACCTATCCAACAGTTTAATCACTTTTTGTTTTCCTTGAGAAATATATTTCATTTTCGTGTAAAAGATATACAATGGCATATTCTTTTGTAGGCACTATGAGTGGAGGAGGTAGAACCAAATTACAGGGGCGGATGGGAAACAAAATTGCTGGTCCTTCAGTGTCGCCCCAGGAACAGGAAAAAATGGAGCGAGATTGTGAAAATCTTGAAAAAGTAGTGATCAAATTGCGTCAGCGTCAGTCAACACTTGAAGAACAAGTGCAACAGTTGAATTCAACACTTCCCCAAATGCAAATGAGACTAAAGAAGGGCAGTATGGAGATTCAGGTGTGTGCAATTAATTTGTCAAATGTTGATATTTTATTCATTTATTTACTCAGTAATTTACAGGAATATCCCTTTCAAAGGTGGTAGTAAATAATATACATCAGAGTCAATGACAAATTTTGCATCATGTGATATTTTGTCATAATGTAAAAATTTGGCATTAAATCATGTTGGATCATTAATCACCTTACAATTTATATTTCATGGGATCAGGTGAAACTTATTGGAGACAAAATAGTGTTTTGAGATCAATCAAATCTAAGATTCTGATAACTTTGTCTTGTCAGTAGCTTTCGCTAGGTGGGAGATGAAACCTCCCTTTTTTTACATGCTGTTTAATATTTAATATCATTTTTAACCCTCTAGCAGGCGTACTGTGGACAATAGTTTGATACATTTGTTGTTGTTTTTTTTTCTTTCTTTTATGGTCTGGAATAACCTTACCAAGCTTCCACAATTTAGGAAATATGCCAAAGCATAGGGATGAGTCGCATAGAAGCCAAATTGGTTAAGAAATTGAGTATTGAGAGTTCAGAGGAAAGGTGTTAGGTATAAGGTATCAGTACCTTTGTTGGTGTTCAGCCTACCAATCATCCCAGAATCATCAGCCAAACTTGCGGGAACACAATTTAATGAGGTAGAATAATTTGCTGTGTTGAGGTAGATTTAATGAGGTAGAAATTTGCTGTTGTCGTGAGTGGTATATATAGATGGGTCGTGTTCAGAATACTGTGAAGCAAAATACCTGGCAAACAATCAAGAAGCATCCTTGTAGTTGTTGCAGTGTGAAGCTCTCCATGAAAGGTAGATTGGAATCTGATGGTTTTTTTGGTGAGGAAATTACAGTTTTCTTGATAACTGTAAAGAGAATTTCAACCTTAAGAGACACTTGTGCGGCATTATAAACGAAATGTTACATTTATTATGTGGTTGGTGTGGATTCATTTAATACATTCCTAAAAAGTCTGAAATATGGATTGAAATTATACATGATAAGACTGAATCATTTTATTTCCACAATCTTGAAATTACTATGGCACATTGAGGGAAGGTTCCTTCTTGACATCAAAAACTCATTTGATGTAGTCAAAATGCTAGTGCAACTTTGTAGACACTCTGGTCCTAATATCATAACTGACAATATATTATTAGCCCTTGGAGGAGTATCTGTTGAACAATGAAATTACATTTTAGAAACCTGTGAACTAAAAGAGATAAATACCAATAGAATTTTGTGTCAAGTCAAAAGAAGTGGGATCCTCTCAGTTTGGTTTTCAAGACTAGAGTTGACTTCACTCTAGTATCTCATGTCCCCAAGAGAAATACATTTGTCAGTTTTAATTTCTTTTATTAGTAGTATTTTTTTACATGGAATATTAATTAATATAAATTGGATCATAATTTCACTTTGATCCTTTTTGACTAGCACTGTGGTAGTTATTGGAGGGAACATTTGACTGACATTATGATCAGAATGCAAGTCATTTTGTGTTATATGTTGCTGTCATGTGGTTGTCCTTAAAAACTGACCAGTTCTTTAGTTTAAAATGTCTAGTGAATCAGAGGTGGTGTTGCCATCCCCCAGAAAAAAAAGAGAAAAAGTGAAAATAAGATTAAATAAATGTTATCTACAAAGTTAAATTTTCATTTTGTTTATTTTCATTATTCATACAAACTGTTTTCAATGGGTTGTCTTATAGTAAAACTTTATCTACACTCTCTCAGATTGGAAAAAAAGGGTTATCTTTTCTTAGACACCTGCCAGTCAACGACCTCTCTGTGGGGTATTTAAACTTACTAACCCACTTCTCTACACCTATCCCTGTGCATTCAGCCTAAAACAACTAAACAATAACGTTTCAGCAGTTAATGGCAGCACAAGATAGAACGCAATTGAAAAGATGGCTGTTAACATCTCTCACAGACAGCCGTCTCTTTTCAGATGATGGAAGGAAAAACTGGTTAGCTTTGCAGCAGTCTGGGGCTTAGCAAGTAATGAGGATGGGCGTAAGAGAGGCACAGGGTGCCTTGCATTTGGATCCTCATTTTCTGATCAGGCCACATACAACAACTAATGATCCACATTAATTATCACGTCATATAATTGTATACAACATTAATAGTTTGGATGAATATCTGTTGCTCAGTACCCACCCAGGGTCTTGTGTAAATGATTTCACGAAATAGTGACATTTCTTTATGAATATTTAATTTCACAAATGAAATTGTTACTGCTTATCATTTTATATTTAATAATACATTTTGTGGATATCACTCCTTTAATTAACCCCTCTCCCTTTTTTTTTAAATTAAGAAAAGAAATTTTAATTTCAGTGTTGTAATCAAATTAGTGATATTCATATTTAATGAACATTCAAATACATTTCTTTCCATATCATAATAATGTGGGTTCTGGGTTTTTCTCGAGGCAACAATACCAAGAAAATTATATCTGAAATTTTTCATTTATTTATTTATTTACTTACTTTGCTCAAACTCCATTGTGCGTTCTTGGTCCAGTTCTCTCCATCATAATCTTGCCGAGTGTCCTTATATTCTGGGATCCAAAGCTGGGTGAAATATTGTGTCCAAACAGGAGGCATCATATATCCCATTTAATAGTTTATCCCTTTCAACTAAATCACCCATTTCCCTCCTCTTTTTGAGGGTTAGCAAGCCCAATTTCTTAAATCTCTCTTCTTATTGTAGGTTTTAACAGCACTTGGAATTATAGTTACCACCCTTTGTAGTCTTTCTTGTCTTTCTCGAAACGTGGTGACCACACTACACTGGCATATTCCATTATCGGTCTTAGATCTTTTTTACTGCTGACAAGTTCGAGTTTCAGAAGGCCTTCCTCATCAGATACAGAGTAGTATTTGCTTCCTTTGTTACACTGTTAACTTGACTTTCCTATTTAAGATTTTGTGTTATAATCACGCCCAAATCATTTTGTTGGTGTGTCTGCCAAACATGCCCTATTCATGAAATATGGAAGTTTTGAATTATTTTATCTAATTTATAATTTTTCACATTTATCTGGGTTCAGAGGGAGCATCCAAGTTTCAGACCAGACAATGTAGTGATGCTTGCATTGTTACAGAATGTACCAAGAAAAATTATATTGATCTCCTCTCAAGCGCCTCTGAGAATTTATTGGAGCAGTATGCATGTCTTGGATGCTGGCCCAATGTAAAAACCCTTTGTGCGAATTTTGTATGGATTTCTGAACATGTTCACAAGACCAATTTGCTGTCATTTCCTTCAGTGAATCTAGTGTTCCATCTGTCATGATGTCCTTATTTCCCGATCGTTCTTTATATAGATAGAATCCTATTATTTTATTTTACATGAACAAGGCAATTTATTTACACATAACTGATCAAATATCTACTTTTACAGTCATTAAAAAATCAGCTGCCTATTTTGAAAGACCAATTGAAGCAACAACAACAAAAGCTGGAGAAAGCAAAACCAGATCCAAAAGAAACGAAAAAATTAGAAGAAACTAGGGATGCTGCTCAGAAAGGTCAGTTTTTATTTTAATTTTGAGTACTTGCTGATTATTTGGCATTGTCTGGGTAATTATTTAGCACAATCGTGTTATATTTTCCTGCTCCCTGCAGCTTTCCTCCACATAATCCCCCCCCCTCCTCTCCCCGCACACCACGTCTTCACTGCAGGCTCCACTGCGTGTGCCGTTTCTTCAGCGAACCCTGCACTCCATCGAGTGTGGGCTCTCTCAATCACTCTTCCATCCCATCCCCTTTCCTCCCACACATGGACTTCTGCCTGTAGGATTGCATGCTAATTGTAATCCCCTTCTCACCAGCACCAGCACCACCTCAAGGGTTACTTGGGATGTCTAGCCTTTGCAATATTTGTATTTTTCCGCCTACTACTTATGCAGTTCTTATAGAGAAAGTATTGTAATGGATTGGCGAAAAGTGGTGATTTTTCAACTGTAAAACCCTTGTGGCGAGGCCCTGTTAACAAAAAAGGAATAAATCATCCCTATATGCAAGAATTACTTCTTTGTACATACGCAGTCAGAATCCTCCTTTGGTGAGTCCTTGATTGTGAAAATTCGTTTGACAGCAAACCATCTGTCCATCGGTCTGTGGTAAATGCTACCACCTAAACAACTGTTGTCAAGGTCAATGCCATGAGCGGGAGTCCATGACGCGAGTGCCAGGACGAAATCAGCTCTCCACGCAATTCATAACCCTGCCCCAAGAGACAACACCATCACTAGTGTAAATGTTGTTTTATGGGTTCTTGATTCTGAAAAATTGATTGACAGCAGAAAGCCGGCTGTCAGTTCATGTGTGAACAAAGCTAGCGGCTAAAGCATTCAGCTGATTTTCTCCAAAATTGATGATCCTGATCGCTACAGCTGATGTAGTGCCATCTTGAAATTAAAATCAATATTTTAATTCTTGGGAATACTTTACATGAAGCCTCTGGGACATTTTCAAAAAAATTGCTCCATTGCTTTTGATTAAATTTTGTTGTTGGATAGTGTGAAGAACATTTAAGAGAATGGTGCAGGTCTCAATTTCGTTAAAAACTGATTTTTGGAATATTGCAAAAATTCAAAAAAAAATTTGCCTCTTCCTACAACTAAAATATTAAAGATAGAGATTTTCTCTCTAAATAAAATCCGTTCTTTAAAGATAGATCTTGACATAAGGTCATGTACAGTTTCTGGAAAAATTAGAATTTTTTGTGTAAAATATAGGCAATTTTTAATTTTGTTTAAAACTTTTTTCTCAAAAATGGTTCCATCATTTTTGATGAAATTTTGTTATTGCGTAGTCTGACAAGTAGTCAAAAATTTTTTGAAAATATGTTTGTTTTTTTAATTTTAATATGTGATATATCAGTGTTGCACATTTTGGTGTCATTGGCCTGAAAAAAAATGTATTCTACAGAATGTGGCCTCAAAATAAAACAGTTCACATTTCTGAGAATTATGTATGAATTTGGCAAACATTTCAATTCTTAAGAAAGATTATTGTAATAATATTTTGTAGTAGGTGAAATAATATTTGTATTTCTGTCATAATGCTACTCATCGCAAGTTGTAGTTGTTCTCATTTCTTTCTTGTGAAAGATTTGTGAACTGAAAGTGTTATAGTGTGAAACATTTCATAACAATCCAATGTATATCTTGCAGAATACAGTGAAGCAGAAGAAGAGAAAAAAACTATTGAAAGAGAGGTCAAAAAGATCCATAACAAGATAATGGAAAAAACAAAAGGTCGAGTTGCTGCTTGTCAGAAAGTTGTTGATGATATAAACACAAAACTTGGAAAAACTCGAAAAGAATGCACTAGTTTGAGTGTTGCTATCAAAACAGCAGCAAGGTGAGTTAGGATCCATTTCACCCACATTACAGCAATTTTTCAGAAATAAATTTCAGGATGTAGGGCAGATTTTCTAATTATCTTAATTCCTAACAAATTTCCTTTCGAGGGAGGTCCAGCATTCTTGCTGAGGGGTGTGGGGAAGGCTGGCAAGTATTCCTTTCTTTCATCACTCATCTTTCCACTGTTATATCAGTCTTTGTGTTTCTTGTCTTACTTTGTAAGGAGAGAAAAGTATTGTAATCCTGCATCAGAAATTGGCTATTTTTTTGACAGAAATCTCTTTTATCACCGGGCCGTGGTAATGAAAAGAGATTAAATCTTGTTCCTGTAAGTAGTAATTTATTTTTCTAGAATGTGTAGTCACAATCCATGGATTACCAAAAAAATGAATTAACAAACATCTGTCCGTGGTCAATGGTAACCATTAAACGAGATATTTTTCTTCAAAATAATATTCCCCAATCAAGCTGAATGAACTCAAGGCTTTGCGAGACTGAAATGGATATTATGATTTTTTGGGGGACACTACATGAAGCCTCAACATTTTCAAATCCTCTCAGAAATTGCTCTAATTATTATTATTATTATTATTGTTGTTTTCTTTGCTTTTCACTTCTTTCAACACATGCATCTCGGTTACTATGAACAAGAGATACACGATTCATCTGTCGTAATCAGCACTGGATCAACCATCAAGGTTTAGAAACTTCCTCACGATGTTGCATGTGTCTAGTATGATAATTTTCTGCAGTTGGATGTATAGCCCCTTCTTCAGTTGTAGTTCAGCCAGGGATTCATGAAGGAACTTCGGAATTTCACCAGTGGCACCTAGAATAATTGGTACAATAGTCACCATTTCTACGTCGCTCCAAATTTCCTTTATCTCATTTGCCAATGGTTGATATTTTAGAATTTTTTCACTCCTTTTCTTTGAGATATTGTGAGCTAGCGGGACAGCGACATCGATCAGATACACCTTCTTCTTTTCTTGTCATGCCATACAATGTCGGTTTATTAGATAATACAGACCTATCTGTTAAGATGGACCTGTTCCAGTACATTTTGTGATCATTTGTGTTAATGACTGGTTCAGGAGTGTATTTGTAATATGGTGTTCTGTTACCCATCAAAAGGTTATTATTATGGCCATAGTTGCTGATAAACCACTTACAAACGTCGTCATGTCGTTTTGTATATTCTGAAGATGCTAGAGAACTGCATCCACTGACAATATGGTCTATATTTTCTCTTTGTTCTCTACATAGCCGACATTTGTCTTCACGAACGTTTGTGTCTTTCAGGATAAATTTACGGTAGTTTTTAGTTGCTACTACTTGATCCTGAATAGCTGTTATAAAGCCCTCTGTTTCAGCAAAAAGCTCTCCCAAGCACAACCATTTTAATGATGCCTTATGATCCATCAGTTCTCCCTCTATCTGGTACGGGTAGCGTCCATGAAGTTGCTTCTCTTTCCAGTTGTTGATTTTCATTTCATTGGTATATATTCGTTCTTGTAGATTCATTTTTTCATCATTCAAGTTTAACGGTGTGATTTTCCGGTCTATGTATGTTACAATCTGATGTATCTTACTTCTGTTAGCCTTTTCTCGAAAGTACTGGCGCAGTCTCTCCAGTTGTTGGTAGTGGAGATTCACAATATCTATGACACCCCGTCCTCCCAGAGACCTAGGTAGATGGAATCTCTCAACTGCGCTTTTAGGGTGGTGACATCTAAATTTGGTACACAGTACTCTGCATTTCATATTGAATGCATCCAGTTCGGTTTGTGTCCATCTGACAATACCAAAGCGTAGGTCAGCACTGGGATTACATATGTATTTATAGCTTTAATTTTCCTGCCAGCACTGAGTTTAGTTTTCAGAATTTTACTCAGGCGTATATTAAATTCCTGGGATATGTTGGATTTAGTAACTTTTTGGACAACATTAGATCTTTGTAAATATCCAAGATATTTATAATATTCCTCAGGATTCATGGCATGAATTCGTTCTTGTTTATCATTTCCTTCTTCAAGGATGTAATCCATTTGATGTTGCCACTTTCCTTTCCGCATTGCATTTAGTTTACATTTTTCAACACCGAATTGCATTCCAATATCATTGCTAAATTTTGCAGTGGTGTCGAGCAGATGATTAAGCTTTTCTTTTGTGGAGCTGTATAATTTTAAGTCGTCCATGTACAGAAGATGGGACAAGCGTACATGATCGTTTTTGCTATTGATTTTGTAGCCCATTTGTTCGTTATTTAATAAAGTCGATAGAGGATTCATAGCAAGGCAGAACCATAGAGCGCTCAGAGAATCTCCTTGAAAGATTCCTTGTGTAATACTTATATCTCCTGCATGAACATAATCATTTTGCGTGCAAATATGTAATCTGGTTGTCCACCTTTGCATCTGGGTCTTTAAAAACGATACCACCAATGGGTCGATTTTGTACATGTCAAGTACTTCAATTAGCCAGGAGTGAGGTATGCTGTCGAAGGCTTTTTGATAATCAATATACGCTGTATATAGCGTCCCTCCTGTTTTCTTTACATGTCCACAGACTGCCGCGTCTAAAATGAGTTGTTCCTTGCAGCCCTGTGATTCCCTCTTACAGCCTTTTTGCTCCTCGGCCAGGATGTTATTGTCTTCAAGGTGCTGATAGATCTTATCTGTTATTATTGAAGTTAGTATTTGTATAATGTTGGTAAGCATGTAATAGGCCTATATTTCCCGGGGTCAGAGCTGGGAATTTTGGATTTCGGGATAAGATAAGTTAATCCATAAGTTAAGAATGATGGTAGGGCTTCTGGATTTTTCAGGGCTTTTGTGAATAACTCTGCCATTGTTTTGTGAATGCTAGGAAAGTTCTTATACCAGAAATTATGAATATTATCTCTCCCGGTTCCCTTCCAGTTCAGAATTTTCTTTATCGCTCTTTTAACATCTTCAATATGTATACAGTGGTCATTCATCATGGGAACATCTTCGTACTCATCTTTCACAGTTTGGATCCACCCTGCGTTTAAATTATGGTGTTTACTTTGTGTCCATATGTCTCTCCAGTACTTATTCACATCTTGAGCATTTGGCACCTCACCTCGGTTCGGTACTTTAGCATTATTCATCTGGATAGAGCGGTAGAACTGTTTTTCATTTGTCTGGAAGAGTTTATTTTGTTTCTTACGAAGGTTACTTTCACGATATCTTCTTAGTCTGTTACTCTTTACAGCAAGAATTTGTTTGAGTTGATCAAGTACCGTGATGATTGTCTGATTTTCTTCATTTTTGTATTTGAACATTATTTTCTCTGCTTTTCTTTGAATCTTGGCACAGCAGTTGTCTTTAAGAGCTTGAGTGAGTCTACAATGTTCTTACTTAGAATTTCAATTTGGTGTTGAAGTCGCCGTTCCCAAGGAGGCTGCACAGGTTGACCTTGCTTTTTATCACTTGTTAAAATTAACTTCTGTCCATTAGCTTTAAGTACTGTGACAGCACCAATGAACACAAAGTTATGTAGTAGTTCTATTATTATTATTATTATTATTATTATTATTATTATTATTATTGTTGTTGTTGTTATTGTTAAAATTTGCCAATAGCAGAGATACCATTTTTGTTAAAACAATTTTTCTAAAATTGCAACAAAGAAAATTGGCATCTTCCAACAACTACAGTATTCAAGATAGAGGTTTTTTCCTCCTAATTAAGTCTTTTGTTTAATGTAAGATCTTGAATGAGGTTGGGTACAATTTTTCCAAAATATTAGTTGTTTTCATGTAATTTTGCATAAATTATAAAACCTTTTCTCAAAATCGGTTGCATCTTTTTTCTTAAAATTTTCTCTTCGTATGTGTCAAAGGATGGTTAAAAAGGTGGTGCAAGAACCATTTTTGGTAAATTGTATTTTCAAACATTGCAAAACTTCACATTGCTGAAGTAAAATATTGAACAGAAAATCTGATTTCATTTAAAATAAAAATCTGTTTCTTCAATACTGTATTTCAGCAGTGTTAATTTTTTGCAATTTTTGAAAATACAATTTACCAGAAATGATAATTACACCACTTTTTTAACCATCCTTTGACATGTATGAAGAGAAAATTACACTATATGTATGTTTTCTACAGATAGGACAAATGACAATTAAGGGGAGACATAAAGCCCAATCTCTCGCATGTTAATTTGACTGTACATTTGACCCATTATCTCAGAAACTGTTCAGATTTGTGCTCTAAAGTTTTAGAAGCAATTTGGTGGAAATGTTTTATTAAATACAAGAATATTTGAATCTTTTGTATAATTTTTACTTGCTCACTCTAATTTCGTAAGAAGAAAATGTATTTTTATCATACTCTGGAAATTTTTGACAGAAAAATTCTTATTGCTGAGCCTTGCTAATGAAAAATTGGATAAATATTTTTCCTGCCAGGGCTATCTCAAAAGTAAGTTACACTATTTAAAAACCAAAAAAACATTTTAAAAAATTGAAGAAGGTATATTTTGAAAATTACATACATTAGCTATTTTTCTACATAATTCCCATGCAATTCAATACAATTTTTGTACAGTAACAACAGCTTTTTTAACCGCATGTCCCAACTCTCCTGCCAAACTGGTAAGGCATCTCCCCACTTCTTTTAATTCATTCTCATTTGTGAAGGGTCTACCCCTGAGATGTTGCTTAAGATGTAAGTCGCTTGGTGCAAGGTCTGGAAAGTATGAGGGATGACCAAAAACATCCTGTCGAAACACTCTTGCAATCCCAAAATACTGTTGGCATGACCTTGCCAGCAGATTCCACGATTTTTGCATTTTTCGGCACTGGTGGTTCGGTGCTAATCAGTAGTTTTCCACGGTTTCTCCAATCAAAACAAGGCCCAAACAATACCCTAGCAAACAGGCAATGGGCTGCACACGTTCTTTCTTTCCTCTTCCTTGTCTTTTCCTCCCCCTCACTTCTACGCACGTACTCACTTGCTGCACTATACTACCATACGTGTCGGGAGCTTAGAGCTTGTCCCGGCTGGGGTGGTTGCCACACTGATGGGAAATACCTGGTGGGTGAAAATCCAAAGCACCATTGTCAGTTCACCTGATTTCTTGATAACTAAAGACAGTTAAATGTATGCTAATTTCATTTGAGACAACTTTATTAAGCTTCACTTTTTTTCTTTTTGTTGTTATGTTATGAAATAAACCATTTTTTGAGGTCTCCTTTTGATTCCATTTTTCTACATTTTCTCAATAATAATGACCTTGGGCTTGGCAGGTCTGATCTTATTTTATCTATGTACCTGATCTTATTTTATTTTAATGTCAATGCAGAAATCACAAAATTTGTCAAGATAAAATTAAGAACTTGGAAATTGAAATAGAAGAAAGTGTAAAAAAGTTGACTGATCTAAAGGAACAGAAAGATACATTTGAACAAGAAGGCAATAAACTCCTTACTGAAATGGATGATCTTGCTGTAAGTATCAAAGTATAAATTGTTTTTTATGATGAGTGTTTGGTGGTTTAGAAGTGAGAGAGAACAATATATATTATTTAATCTTTACGAAAAATTATTTGTTGACTTACTTTTTTTTTATTGATTAACTATTTATGGTTGTGTGTGTGTGTGTATATATATATATATGTATGTATATATTAGTTGTTACCTGTTATTATATTTCCTGTTTTGCTTTTTAGGAAGTAATTTTGCAAAAGGAGACTGAAAAACTTGAGCTGAAAGAAAAGCAGCCTGACATATCTGGAAACAAAACAAATTTGAGAAGCAAGAAGCTCGAAAAAGAACAGAAATTAGAGGCTTGTCTAAAACAGATTAATGATCATCAAAACAGCATCATTAATTACAAGAAGAAGGTGAGTTAACGAGGAGTAATTACTAGTGCGAATAGAAGTATCTGTAATAATTAAACTTGAAGATAGCTCTTTTTGTTCATTTTAATATATGGAAAAGAATTGTTGCAACTAATCCACAGTCAAGAGAGACATTCAAAAGCAATTAGCCAAGTTTTATTTTGTCTGGAAATACCTTTTTCATTTTCTCGCTATTGCTTACACAGTATATAGAAATTATTGTAATGCTGTGAGAAATAACTATGAATTTTTATTGGAAAAACTGTGGCTCCAATGGGAGGGGCTCCTGAATGTTATTTCATCTCACCAAAAATTATGAAAGTTTTAGTTTGGAATTGCAATCTTCAGAGTGACTTTGATGCTGGATTTCTTCTCTGTATGTTTCATGATGTAGGGCAAAATAAAAATGCTGCTAACGTATAATAGACTACATAGGACAGTGGCTACCTAGTAGTTACTGGTGTGGTCAGTACAGATTCAAAATTCACATATCTGCATGAAGTAATCCCCTTCACCTTTCTGCACCATGGGGTGCTCCCATTGCATCGTTGTCGTTGCGTTTTGTGGGACAGACTTCATAGTTGAAAGAATATGTAGCCTCTATGTAACACAGGTTGTAAATCCAATTATAAATTTGATTACCCTGCTTTGAGTTTTTCTAAAAGACTAATAGTATCTGTTTGAAAATACAGTGAAAATACAAATCATTGATCCATAACCAAGAATTTATGGTGATAATTTATGTAAAAGATATTGAATGATAAATAATTGTGGTGTGGTGTGTTTGAAAGGCTGTAGGGAGTTTGCTTTTTTGCAGTGGTTCTTTTATATGATGTTGAGAGTTTTAGTTTTTGAGTCATTTCTGGAGGTACAGAAATGGCAGGTTCAGTCTATATTTACTTATGGGAGTTATTCTTGCCTCGTTGATTTACTTTTATCTTCTGTGGATTTGTAGATTAAGGAATTGAAAATTCATGAAGTTCTGGGAAGCCTCTTGTGGAGTGAAAACATACAGCTTGGAGGAAATCACTGCAGTCGAAATAGATCGACTTCAGTATGAAGTGAGTGTGAAGGAGCAGAACCTTTCTGAAAAAAGCCCCGAATTTAGCAGTGCTTGCAGAATATAAGGAAAAGGTAGGTCATTTATTTTGCATCACCTGCAAGTTGCAGTGCTAGAAAGAACTATTGTGAAAGAGCATTAGTTAATTTTAGTTGTATTATCTGATTTTCTTATTGTTCATTGGTTTTACTCTCTCATGTACTGCTTACGCGTATAGAGAAAGTACTGTAATGTTCCTGGAAAAAACTGATTTTTTTGACAGAGGAACTCTTATTAGTAGGCATGGGAATGTAAAAGTGGATAAATCTTGTTCCTATATATAGTAAATTACTTTTGCTAATGTCTTGTGTAATGTAAATACATGTTTTGTGTATCCTTGATACCTCTGAGCCGCATTGGCGATAGTTTTTTTATTGGCTTTTAGGGCCTTATTCATCGTCGACATTTATTATTGAGGAACACTTAAGTTTCTTTGTATTTTGAATTCATAGTTGTCACAAGTGTTTGCTTAAGCATTGACTTATTCTTGTAAGTGAGCTCATCTGTACCCTTAATGTGAACGCTTATTTTCAACAAGGATGACATAAATGATTTTGATGAGTTTTTGGAGTATATTGAAATCAATATGGAAGATTGGTACCAAAATGATATTTGAGAGATGTGGAAAATCCTTTAGAAATCCATAGTCAGCAAGAATTTAAGAAGAGAGATTGTTACGAAAAAGATAGTTATAAACATATTAGTGCCTCTCTCGGACACTCACAATAAGAATTTGAGTAATAGAGGATTACCATTACCTTCCCTCCTAAAGATATTTCTTTATAAAATAGACGAATATACAAGCTATATTTTGATACAAAAAATGAAAAAGGCAAAAGTGGACATGTGATGTTTCAATTTTTATCGATTCAATTATACTTACTAAAATGTAGGATCGAAAGAATTCTGTCAAACTAATTATATACATACAAGACAACACAGTGAAACGAAATTAATAATTTCTTTACTGTCGACACGTCTGTCGATGAAACCAGATGTCTTTCATACTCTTAAAAGAACTCTAAAATTGTAAACAAGATGATACGGACTTCTCCATTTGTATCTAGTTACCAATAAAGTAATGTTGTAAAATACTACACAACAAGTATTGCATGAGTGCAACTCTGGAATAAGTGGGGTCTATGAATACAAAATTGTCAAGGATCCTTTATTTTAAGTAAACCCTTATTACTTAAGCATTTACTTACTTATAAGTATCGACTATGAATACAACCCTTATATTATAAGACCACAAACCCTGCGAGCAGTTTGTCATGCCTGATCTATTGCGTTCCTAGCGCACACGCACATCCGCGGCGATGGAGCATTTGTGGAGCAGGCCACTTCGCAGGTGGTATGCACGGCCGTAAAATTGTCAGGCAGTAGAAGAAAAGCGATCCCTGTTCCCTGGCGCGAAAGTCTTTAATTTCCATATTTATGCGTGTATTCACCGAGGACGTAAACGCGCGTCGAAGAAAGGAAATTTGTAAACCAACTGCATAAATCTCTGAGGGTGCAGATTATTTTAATGAGTCGTGGCAGTATAAAGGACTCCCTTTGCATCCCCATGTAAACGCTCTGAGGTACTTGTCTCGCGCACCTCCAGAAGAAATGCTGCATTGAGGTTTGAATTGCTGCGTCATCGAGCACTGTGTCTTAAGCTGTGAGTTAGGAAAGAGTGAGAGAACCAATAGTTCAGAATAAAGTTTTGGAAAATTTGTTTTATTAGCAATGTATAAACAATATACCATGTAAAGAAAATACATTGGTATTTAAACGAAAAATCTCCAGGGCCCTGGTATTGCTATGGATAATAGTTAATATTTGGGTTGAAGAATTGAGGGAAGAATATTTGGGTTGAAGGTTGAAGAATTGAGAGGTCGATGTTGTCTCTCCTGCTGGTTGATGTGGCATGTCAAGATATAGAAAAATAGTCTTCATTTGGTAAATAGGAAAATGAATGATTGCTAAATCACATGGTCTCAGAGAAAAATAACTCTGTTTCCAAAATATTCAGTTGGGAAAAAGAGTTTCACTGTTTTTTAATGATACATAAGACATCTCTTTTAAATTATTTTTTTAAGGTGTGTGTGTGTGTGTTTTACTTTTGCAATGATCTAATTAAAATTGTTGTATTTACTAATTTCTGGACTTCCTTCTTTGTTTTAGACTGACTTATTCATCAAACGAACTAATGAATTAGAGGATGTAACTTTCATCGTAACAAAGCCCGACAGTTTCTAGAGGAAGTAAGACAACAGCGTTTGTCAGAATTCTGGATGGCTACAGTATTATCACTCATAAGTTAAAAGAAATGTATCAAATGCTCACACTGGGTGGTGATGCAGAGCTAGAACTTGTGGACTCTCTTGATCCCTTTAGTGAAGGAATTGTTTTCAGGTAAAGTGAGAGTTTAACAAAGCTAAAATCTTGTTACTTATATAATGTTCAGATAGTAAGAATCATACATTTTGTTTAATATTTTGTGGTTATTTTAATTTTTCATGAAAATTATGAGAAAAAAAAATTATTATTTACACTTATTTTCTGTATTGGCAGAAACTGTCCTGAACATCAAATAAATGACTGAAATTTTCCGAGTAATCCTATTTGTATGCAAAGTGTAATAGTGGTTTGAATATTGAGAGCTGAATTTTCATACTTGGACATGTTCTTTATGCAGTGTACGCCCCCCTAAGAAGTCCTGGAAGAACATCTCCAACCTTTCAGGAGGAGAAAAAACTTTGTCATCTTTGGCTCTTGTATTTGCATTGCACTATTATAAGCCCTCTCCTCTCTTTGTCATGGACGAGATAGATGCTGCTCTGGATTTCAAAATGTGTCAATTGTAGGGAACTACATTAAAGTAAGTATTAATTTTTTAAGTATTCACAAACATTTAGATGTAAATAAGAATCAAGTTAGGCTAGCATACCTTGAAATTTTGAAAACCATGAATTTTCAAAACTTATTTCTGTATAATTTGTTAAATTAAACAACTTTTCCTTGTACATCTTTCTTTTTCTTCCTTTCTTTTTCTTTTTCTTTCAAAAAAATTTTAATTTGACTTTCCAAAGTGTTGCCAAGCAAAAATTTGCTAAGAAAATTTGATGTGACATATACTTTTCGAGAAAATTTTTTGTAATATTTAATTGTATGTAATGTGTCCCAGTGGTAAAAGAAAAGCCACACAAAGGAACTACTTTAGTACTATTTTACATTTTCTGTTTATATACATAAAATCACAAAAAAAAGATCTAATTGTGGATGTGAGTTTTTTTGCCATTCAGGCTAGTTGTACCCAATCATACATTATCTTCATCACTAGATAACATCTCCATTTAAAAGTTGGTGTAACATGTGAATAATAATGTAGTTTTTATAATTTAACAGTAAAATATGAGTCGTGTAGTTCTAGGCACTGCGTAGAAATACGCTGTTTTCCGTGTTTTCAAGTGACTCTAGATGAGCACAAATGAAACACTTCAAGAAACCAGATGTTATTTTTTCTTAGTGGCAGAAACAATCATTTCCTTCATCTTTGATCCCTTGCTATCCTCTGTGGCTATACAAGTAAAGCATTATTTTATGAACCTTTCCTAAAACCTGTTTCAATTGTTCATGATCATCGATCGATAGCTATCTTCTTGGGACCTAATTTGTCGAATTCTTGGAGCTGCATGTCTGATTTTGTGTATTGGGTGTCACATGACGACAGTGCACAATTTCTACAATCTGCCTTCTCCAAATTGGTTTCAGTTCATTTAATTCTGTTTGCTACAATGCTAGTCACTCCAATTCTGTTGCAGTAATTGAGTTTGAGTAGGTTGGGTGCATTGACAGAGAAGATAATAATGACTGTAAGTTTCTCTGTGATGGGCCATGGTGCAATCGAGTCACCTTTGTCTTCCAATAATGCTATGTCAATCTCATTGACTTTGGAATAGAAATTTGATATGGAAAAGTGCGAATGCAAAGTTTAGAGAGCATGTTTGTAACAGAATTTCTAGTGGGTGGGGAGGAAGAGCAATGACAATCAACTGTTTGAGTTTTTACTTTCTTGCCTTATGAATACTTCGTAAGAAGAGAAAGTTAGATAATTGTGAAAACGGCTAATTTTCACCAGAAAATTTCTTGTAACTGGAGTCTGGTGAGGAAATATTCGATGAAACCTATTGCTAAATTTAGGGGGGGAAATCCTCTACCTCGTGTTGTAGTTAATATCCATGTTTTGTTGCTTCTTGATACTGTAAAATCAACTGACACCAAAACGTCCGTCCGTCTGTGGTCAACGCTAGCGCCTAAACCGTTCAGCCAATTTTCTTCAAAATTGTTATTCCCCAATCGTTTTTATTAGTGTCAAGGCTCTTGGAATTTGAAACCGATATTTTTATTTTTGGGGGTACTTTACATGAAGCCCGTCAGAAATTTTCAAAGTTAAAAGAAAATGGCTCCAAATTTTTTGATTAAATTGTGTTGTTGAATAGTGCGGAGTGCTTTTAAGGGAATGGTGTAGGTATCATTTTTGTTGACATCCCCAATTTTTTCGAAAATTGCAAAAAACTATTTTAAAACTGCAAACTTGAAGATAAAGATCTTTGCCTCGGGCAAAGTCTGTTGTACAAAATTAGCACTATAAGAAAGGTCATGTACCATTTTTGGAAAAACGAGTCGTTGCTGTGTACATTGCACTTCAAATTTACAAAAAAAAAAATTTTCTCAGAAACCGCTCCAACTTTTTCTTTAAAATTTCTTCACTGATGTAATGACGGATGATAAAATATGGTCTTAGTCCTACTTCTGGGAAATACTTGGTTTCTTGAAAATTGCAAAAATATATTTTTGAAATTACAATATTGGAGATAGCAATTTTTACCTCAGACAAAGTCTCTTGTACAAAACTAGCTCTTTAAAAAAGGTTATATAGAATTTTTTGAAAAAGCTAGTCGTTTTTGCGTACTCTTTGCTACAAATTTACAAAAACAATTCTCAAAAACCACTCCAAATTTTTTCTTTAAATTTCTCCACGTGTGTAATAAGGGACGGTAAATATCCTGCGATTTTTGTAGGAAGAGCTCTCAAGATAACTCAAATCCCATCTTCGCGATGGAATATGTCACGGCATTTCGCGTCTTTTCTCGGTCTTGCCGGTAGAAGTCGCATGATCGCAAGCACTGCTTCATACGGTCGCGATCGTGCGAAACCTAGCGGAACGACTGTGAATGATACGAAATGCCGTGACATATTCCATCGCGAAGATGGGATTTGAGTTATCTTGAGAGCTCTTCCTACAAAAATCGCAGTATAAATAAATAAACTAGTGGTGGTATAGAATGGCACAGACTTTCTCATATGTACCATCGTATCAATTGTTTCTTATCATGCATTTACCAATTTATGGCTCTGTTCGACCCATACGGTTCTAGTATGGCATAGTAGTATAAATGCCGATTCGTTAACTTTGAGGATCGTATTTCAGGTCTCAGAACGGAAAATGTTTGCTGGTAGAAAACACTTTTGCTGGTTTATGAAATAGTGGAATAGCATTTAGGACCATATAGAAGCAATGCGATAAAGTATGTGCATTGAAAACACCACTAGTTTAATTGTGGGTGGGTGCCTTGGAGCGCAGCTACCTCCAGGTGTGTTGAGGGTCACTTTTGAAGCTTTGTTTCGTGCAACCCACAATGTATTGCAGTTTCCTACAAATGGGTGCAGCAGTGCCGTTGGGATGGGCGAGGCTGGGGATGGAGATGGAGATGTTGATTCAAACCTTGGTGGACTTGAAGGGAATGGGCCAGGAGGGATGTGGATAGCAGTTGTGGGGGAGATTTAAACATTGCTTTTAACACTACAGATAGAATTCATTCCCTCTCCTGTGTAAGATAAAATTATGATGTGTGAAAACCTAGAAAATGCCAGCTTCCTTCAGCTGTTCTTTAATAATGTTTCATTTTTTTCACAAAAAAGTTGCTTATTTAGTCTTCTTGTGTAGAATATTATAATTTACAATGTACATATTTTGTAATTCACATTAATATATTAGTAATATTATAGATAATATTTTTGCAGTTATAATATTACTTTTTTTTAAATTTCATTTTATTTTGTTATCATTTCTCTTCTAACTTCGGTTCTCTTTGTGGTGATCAATTTAAAATTAAGTACCAAAACAGTTGATTAAATTAATTAAATCATTGGTCACAGAATAGATTGTGTCATTAATGTTATATTTTCTTTTTCTTTCTCCTGAAACTCTTTCGTTTAGTTATTGCATGATGCAATAGACCCTTGGTAATTGGTCTCTCAATTGAAATAGGTTTGACTACACCACATTGATAGGTAATCCAAAAATATAGAATGTCTTGTGCTTCTGCTCCTTTTCCATTTTTGCTTTGTGATTGTCAATCTTCTCATTTTAGAAGGATTTTATTTTGAAGAAATGAATTTTGAATTATTTTGTATCAGTAGAAAGTAATTATTAGTGATTCATGTTGAAAGCAACCAAATCAGTTTTCTTATAATATCTGATTTAGACTTCGATTAATTTTTGTGGATGAAGTGTGAATGAGTGTTATCTGATCTAGTAGAACCATGAACTTTTCCTTGCATCTTGCTGATATATTTGTGACTATATTGTTCTTGAATTAAGCAGTATTACAACCCTTTTAGTTATTTCAATTCTTAAAAGAATATTCTTTTCTTCATAGGATCGGACGAAAAATGCCCAGTTTATTATTATATCATTGCGATCCAATATGTTTGAATTAGCCGATCACCTCATTGAATTTTTAAGACATGGGATTGCACCAAGAGTGTTACAATTAACCCCAAAGCGTATGGAAAGAACAGTAGACCAGTGGTAAGTTCTGATTCTTATGCATGATTTGCTCACTCAGATTGTAAATCTGTGATGCTGAAATATTTTTAATTTGTTTTAGGAACCACCAATAGTTACATGAAAACAGAGAATTCTTTTAGTGTTTAAAAGGAGTCATGTGTTGCTCTTCACTATTAATTCACCATAGCAGTTGGTGATTCAAGATGATGTATACTTGATTGAATATTGAAGAAGCAACAGAAACTCTTCAAATGTACAATGCTCTTTCTTCATTTAATCGTGTGTTGTTTTAGAATTTTCATAATAGCATTATTATATTTTGTAATAAAACATGTACATTATAGAATAAGTAATGGTATGATTCATTTGGAAGGTCTCTTTCTTTCCGAGTTGTTAATTTTCATTTTAATAAAGTACTTCATCATAATTACTTCCTATTAGAATATTATAAGCAGTAGTATTCATTTAAATAGTTTTGTGTGTGTGTGTGTGTGGATTCTTTTAATATTTTAATATATAACATTTTATAATAAATGCATTCAATCTGTAAGATCATGATCGCATCCCACAATTACTAGCCAGGAAACGCCACTAGTTACAAATGGGAATTTTGATTCTCTCTGAAATTTAGCCCAGTGGTCGGTGTGGAAAATATTTTACTGCTTTTCCAAATTCTGACTGAGAGGTCCTAGGTTCGAGTCCCAATAGTGGCTGGATTTTTAACTCTAGCTTGTCAACTAGATCGAATTCAACCGATGTCTGGAGGAAAATTCTAGCGATCGGCTGCTCTGATTGGAAGTTTTCCGTGGTTTCTACGATCAACACCCAACGAATGCTGGAGCAATACTCTAACAAACGGGACATGGACCGCGCACAATCCTTCCTTCCTCTTCCTTGTCCTGTCTTCACACACCCGTCGAGGTGGGTTGGTCCACGTCCTGACGGGGGGATGCAGAGAAGGCTCTCAAGTGTTCCTTTCCCCATTTTTTCATCGTCTTGCTTTTCATTCATGTCACGTATATTCTTTTCACTCCTTTTCTTCCTCACTGGCCTTCTCTGTATGCTGAACGCCCACCCATGTGTTTGCCGTGCATGGCGACCCGTGTCGGAGGGAATGTGTGTCCTGGCAGTTGAGAGACCTGTTTGTTTCCCAACGAGTCCTGGTGTTACGTTTTTCTGTCTTGCACTAAGGGGTACGTTTACGTATTTTGGGGAACATTCCTTATAGGTGTCAATACACTCGCTTTGGCCTCGGACTCTTCTAGACGGGCGGTCGGGAGCTAACCCACTCCCGATCAATCGGCTCGGACTAGGTCTTGCACTGAACTCCAGGGTGAGCGGGGGGATCCACGGCGGTGCAGCGCTGTGACATTCCCCTACTATATCTCCGTGTCAGCCCTGGCACCCCAGTGGGGTGTCCCTTGTTCGACTCCATGGTGGGTGGGGAGCACGGAGATGAAATCATGTCCATCTCATGGATACTCAACAATCCCCCCTGCCCTCTTCCGCAAGGAAGAGGAGATGTGACAGAACAGTTGATCTAAATAGCTTCTTCCTCCGGGAAGAAGATAAACCAAGAAAGCCTCGGTTTCTCTTGATGTCTTGCTCTGAAACTGAGAAAACTTTTAAAAGTGTTAGTGCGGTCCGCCTTGCGCGAGCAATTGAGAGTTTTGGAAAGCTTCAAGCGGTCGTGCGACAAAGAAATGGTACAATTCTCTTTGAAGCACGCACCGAGGAACAAATAGACAAGATTTTAAAAACTAAGGAGATTGCCGGCCTCCAAGTGGAAGTGACCACTCACCCTACCCTTAACCTATGTAAGGGAGTGGTCAACCATGAAGACTTTGCGTCTGAAAGCGAGGATGAACTTCTTTCCTTTTTTAAGAGCTACGGTGTAACGGAGGTGTACAGGATCAGGAGGAAGGAGAATGGGAAAGAGATCCCCACTTCTACCTTGATCCTGACGTTTAATCTCCCTTCTCTCCCACAGTACGTTAGCTGTGGTTATAACCTTCGCGTGCGGCAGTATGTGCCGAACCCCCTGCGCTGCTTTAAGTGTCAGAGGTTCGGTCATACTCAACAAAGGTGCATGGCCGTAAGCCCTGCTTGCGCAAAGTGCGGTAATTCCGCGCATGATCCCAACCCTTGTTCATCACCAGCCCGCTGTGTAAATTGTGAAGGAGACCATGCGGCCAACTCTAACAAGTGCCCCACATATCTGAGAGAGAGGGAGATTCAAAGGATTAGGGTGACGGAGAAGGTATCTTTCCCGGAAGCGAAACGCCGATACCTGGTGAAGAACCCTGTGGATCTCAGGCGTTCTTTTTCTAGCACTTTGGCGAACACGGTCGAAGCGACGAGCATTCAGTCTTCCCCTGCTACTCCCCCAGTAGCGAACTTTTGTTGCCAGGTATCCCAGTGGACTTCCCTGAGGAGACGTCGCCTCTGCAAGGTGGGAAAATAATAATCCCCACAAAATACAAAACACCACCCAAGAAGACACAGACAAAGACAGAAAAAGAATCCACCTCTCAGCCGCGCAAGAAGGCTGATGTCACGGCCTGCTGGCCTGGACAAGAAAAATGATAGATCCTCCAAACTCCGACCACCTACCCCGACTCCTGAAACTCGCTCTGAGCGATCTCTCAGCCTGTCGAGCAGTGGTCAGGATGAGTCTGCCTCGGAGGAAACTACAGCCGGGGTGGACACTCGCTCCTTCGGGCGGCAGAGGCGGAAAAAAGAGAAGAAATCCTCTTAACTTCTTAAACAACGGCTCTCCTATCCTGGAATCTGAACGGATTTTTCTCCGACGGGACGAAATTAAAAACTCTTGTTGTCCCGTTATACACCTCAATTTCTTTTTACAGGAAACGCATCTTTCTCCACCACGGTATACACTTTCACGGTTTCACTCCTTATAGGGTTGATGTTTGATGACTGCCTCCGCGCTCACGGCGGAGTTACTACTTTGGTCCAGGATTCGCTGCATTCTGCAGAAATCCCTGTTCACACCGACCTTCAAACAGTTTGTGTGCAGGTGTATCTCCCGTCCCTCTCACTCACTGTGTAATATTATTTCCCCCAAGACAAACGGTTGTCTGTTGATGACTTGCTAAGTCTAATAAACCAATTGCCCACACCTTTCTTGGTCGTGGTGATGTAAACGCCACAGCCCTCCTCGGGGTTCCTCTCGTACTTGTCAAAGAGGTGCTATTTTGGAATCTGTCATCGACACCATGAATTTGACTATTCTCAACACTGGGGAACAACGCATTTTGCCGTAGCTACGCATTCTAGCACGGCTATTGATGCAGCCCTTTGCAGCTCTTCACTTGCTACTGCTATGGGTGGACCATATTAGAAGATCTTTATGGAAGCGACATA
>JAHLJT010004567.1:16182915-16235768 GCA_031308135.1 Acheta domesticus | reverse complement strand
GCACAGTGAAGCTACATTTACGTCCAGAAGCAAAACAAGGGGCCATCTCAGCATTTGCTCAATGGATCAGGGAAACTGGACAAAAACCTGATCGAGATGTTTCAATTTTATGGTAATAAAACTTTCGAAAAACAATAACAACAAGGCTACTTAAAAGAAAATTTATTAAAAGCAAAATCATTAAAGTTGTTTTCCAAGTCTTGCCCTTCCGTGGAAGTATTTGAAATGGAAGATGTACAAGATGAATTAGCAGCGCAATTCATCGATTTCGAATGGATTGAACACACGTGTGCACTCATTAAAGTATTTTCCTGAATAATTTTTGAAGTAACGTTCCACATTATTTTGATAGCATATTCTTTGTACTCTTCACCATCTAATCTTCGTATATTAATTACCAAAAATATGTGTAAACTAGCGTACCCGTGCGAGAACTCTCGCATTTTAAAACCCACCCTTTCCCTATCCATTTGTCTATCCTTTCAATTAAGAAGGAAAGTTGTTAATGAAACATGTTTATTTTTTAATGTATAAATGTAACGTCTAATGTACTTGCAGAATATCAAACAAAAATAACAATACAATTGATGTTGGAAACAAATTTTCAATAAAAGTTTATTCAGCATTATAGAGAGATGTTCTCGGAACAATTCATACTTCTTTAAAAACAACTTTGAACAAATTATTCACTCCTCCTTGAGAGTTAACTTTTCGCTTTCCTTGATAGTCACAAATATAATAGAAAAGGTTTTTACTCTTCAGAAAGCAAAGCAAAGTAAAGTAGTGCGTAAATACCGATGAAGCAAGTACAACCCTACTCTTTGCAATATTACTTGAATTTCCTTGATTTGTTGTGAGGAATAGAGGGAGTTTTGGAGAGTTCGGGGTGCCAGCTTGCTGGGGTGCGAAAATTGAAAAATTATTTGTGTATTAACTAGTGGTGCTACAGAATGGCACAGACTTTCCCGTATTAGTTTTCTATTTTCTTGGGTCTTCGCTAACTATTCGGAATTGCCACATACTCTTTCTTGCCAGCTACCATCTATCACCGCCAAAAGTACATTTTTTTTGTCATTTTCTTAAGTTTTCAGTTTCCTATTGGTAGAACGAAAATATTAATTTTAGAATATTAAAGAACACAAAAACCTAGCCGTAAAAGGCAAAATTCTTTTAAAAATTATGTGCCGTTCAAGAGAAAATGGCGTTTTAGCACTACTAAAAATGCGAAATTTGAAGCTCATTTTCACAGTAAATAATTGAGTTTTCAAAATGCTTTATTTGAAGTTATTTGAAGCACTTACACTCACAGATATAATGTTTATAAATTGCTCGTAATGTGCATATTAAAGATGTGAGAGATCTTTCAAAAAAATTACAATTATGTAATTTTTGAAAAAACAAACAAATAACTCAAAATAAACTTTACGCTATACTAAAGAGTGTAATTAGCACTATCCGTTACAAAAGTTTCAAGAAAAAAATTGCAGCCATATACGAGAAAATGGCGTTTGAGCATTTCTGAAAATGCCGAAATTTGAGCTAATTTTCACAGAAAACGGTAGTGTTTTCGAGAAACTTTACTTGATATTATTTAAAGCATATATACTTGTAAATATAATAATGTGGAAAAATCGCCGATAATGTAAATATTAACGACGTGAGAGACAAGTAAAAAAATTTACATTTTTGTAATTTTTGAAAAAACCAACCGATAGACCATAATGGCTTTTATGTCATTGATAGAGTACATTTACCACTATCCCTACCAAAAGTTTAAAGAAAAAATTTGGAACTGTTTTTGAGATAATCTTGTTTTTGTAATTTCTTAAAATTGCACATATTGCACGCAATATTGCACGAAAACTACTAAAATTTTCAAAATAATGTTTCTGACCTTTATGAAAGAACTCAATATGCAGAACAAATTTTATTTTAAGAAAAAAATCTCTAACTCTTCAAACTTTCACAATTTTCGAAAATTCAGAGCTGTACGTGAAAATCGGACCTATGCCATGTTAAAAAGTGTATTTTACTCTATTCATACAAGAAATTTAAAGAAAAAATTTGGAGCCGTTTTTGAGAAAATTTTGAAAATCCCCGGGGGGCTTCATGTAAAGTACCCCCAAATTTTGAAGAATCTTTTTCAAAATCTCCAAGCTTTGACTAGAATCAGATCGATCGGGGAATACCCATTTTGGAAGAAATCGTACGTATGGTTTAGGCGCTAGCAGTGTTCACAGACGGACGGACGGACAGACGGACGTTTTCCTTTGAATTGGGTTTTCGGTATCAAGGACCTAGAAAACAGGGTTTCTGGCTACACCACGTGTTAGGGGATTTTTTTCTTAATTTAGCAACTGGTTTTATCCACTTATTCGTTTTCACGGCCCGGCAATTAATTTTTTTCCGCCGAAAATTGGCCATTTTTTCGCGCAGCATTACATAACTTTCCCTATACTACGTATATCACTCCGTGTGGGCTCCGACTACGTACGGATACGGGAAAGTAAAAAGTATTGGATTATTTTCAGCGTTCTTATGTACTTCAAGGAAAGCAATTACGAGCCAAAAAATAATCAAACTAATATTTTCACTTTTGAGTACTAAATACAATTTGTTACCATTGGAAACAATTTAGTAGGCTTAGACTTCTCTTCGGTACATGGGAATGTTACTCAAACGATATTTGCATATTGTATATCTTAAAGAACCGACACCTTGAGTTTAATATCAAACGGTGTATTATTTACAATAAATGAGTTTGCAGCTGGGCCATGATGTACATACTTCCAGACACCACCAACATTTAAATCGTGCCTTTGGACTGCGAATGTTGGCAGTTGTCGAGTGACTTCTCCTATTCTTTTTATAATTTTAAATTTACTTGCTTTTTTTTAATTAATTCACGTAGAATTGTAGGCCAGCGCGATTTGATTTTTGTTTTTCATTGATTTCAAGCTACTTTAGCTTATTTAAAACGTTTGTTCTTTGTGTTGTACCATACACAAGTTTTCCCCTACTACTTGCGCGTGCCCGTGCGAGAACTCTCACATGTTAGACCCTATGTTAGATCCCTATCCTTATATTTCCATTTGAAGAGGGGAAGTAGTTAACGAAACGTGTTTATTTGTTTACAAATATATAAAGGTAACTTGAAATGTACTAACACAATATCAAATAAAATAAAAACAATGCAATTGATATTTAAAATTAATTTTCAATAAATATTTATTCAGTATCATGGAGGGTTTTCTTGGAACAATTCACAGCACTTCCTTGAAGACAACAATTGTAGTCATTATTCAATATTCTTTGACAGCTAGCTTTTAGCTTCTCGTGAGTCACAAAAATATCAGAAAAGCTTTTTACTTTTGAGAAAGCTACGTGTCTGAACCCGCTGACTTTAAAATTTTATCGAATGATAACGAAAATACTGGTACAGGTAAAACACAGTCTTCACTCTTCTCTGTGAACCCACATCCCTCCTCAATTAGGAACACAGCACTTACATACACCTGTAAAACATTAATTGATTGGTTTCACTACACGCAAGAAACAATCTTCATAGGTATCAAGCAACTATAATAGTACTTCTAGTTGTTGCTGGAGAGCAAATCTTGAATTAATGATTATGCAAATAAACCTAATCAGACTGCACAAACTACGGTGTTAACAGAAAGCGTAAATAAAGATTGTCGAATGTAAGCCTTCTAAGCGTGTCGCCACAAAAATTGCTACCAGCAGGAAGGGCTGAAATATTGAGGTGGCCTTGATAGTATTGAAGCGTGGAACCGAAAAGTTAATTGAATGGATTAAGGAATGTCTAATCTTATAGATTATGGCGTGGACAACATTTCTTTGAGGCATTTGGCCTCAAAATTTTACTTTTTAAGGCTCTAAAACGCTTTGTTCATGAGTTATTTGCCGATATCGATTGACATGTGATGCGGGCTGCATTTTACATGAATATTTCGATGCGTTTTTTAAAGAAATCATCCATATTTTTAATGTCAAAGTGGAATTCGTCAAGTCTCCGTGAAATTCTCTTTCTTTAGAGCCCTCATTTATAAAGATTGGTTGCGTGTGAGAGCCGGAACGCAAAGGTATACTACTTAAATAATACAGGAGACTATTCCTCATTTGTAGTTTGTGCTGTCCATTTGTATTTTCTTTCTTCACAAAATTCTTGAAATTGTTTCCACACGCTTTCTTTGTTCCTTTCGCTGTTTTTCAGCACTGAATTTTTAATAATATATTCTATTTCAGAGTTTTAAACATAATCAAAACGACACATTTTAAAATTATATTGATGCACACAAGCTATTTTGGAGGTGAAACAATTGCTATCGTTATCTTAAAAAGGTAAACAAAGGTTTTACAGCGATAAAAAAGGTAAACAAGCTGATGGAGATAAACATCTGGGATTGGTTTAATTTGAATATATCCTTGCTTAGCATTGGCTACTTACGACGCGGACAGACATGAGTGAAATAGTCAATGAAAATTGCTATATAAGGTCTGTTCAGCCTTAGAATGATCCTAATGTAAACAAATAAACGTGCTTAATAGAACTTATTGGTTGCTTGGATTTGCGTGTACGTGTAATGTTTCACTTCTGGAAATAGTTCTTGGCAAAATTATGAATTTCCTTGTTTAAATGCAAGTTTGAAAATACAACAAGAGATTGAAAGAAAGGAAAACCTTGGTAGATTGCAGAAAACAGTTACTGGAAACTCTGAATCGGACCACTGTTCTGAAATACGCGGAAGGCCAAAGCGTCAGTAATGGCGGCGATGAAACTTTATACCTGTCGTCCGGTGTAGACAGCTTTATCGGCGGTTGACTCATAACAAAAGTTCAAACGCAACATTCGTTGGGCTCCGTGAGCAATAAGCCAATCAGTTCTTGTCGCTTAGTGCAGCAAGATCGGTGTATCATCTTTTAATAATTTCAATTTTTTAGGTGTGTCTTATTATTTTAAAATGTTGGATGCTGAGGCAGGACAGTCTTTAACAAAACACGAGAGGTAACCCATTTAGGTCCGCAACAGACTACGCCGAGGAATGTGTTTCCAGAAATGTGCGACGAGAAATGTGGAAAATCGAAACAAGGGTGTCTTATGGACCCCCACACACTTGAGTTTCCTCGTTCGCCTCTGCGGAGGCGAAGGAGTTCCTCGCTCGAGTCGGTCGGCGAGCGAGTTTTCTCGGACACATTTCTACTCCTTCACTTGTTTTACTACATTTAGGCGTTCGCTGCCGCAGGAAAACACCAAACAGTGCATAGAACTGAGTGAGGTTATAACATTTGGCAGTAAAAGATGCGATAAACTATTACCAGTTTTTAATTGTTTTCTTGAATTTTCTCTTCGAACGGAAATGAATAAGTAAAAACTTGTATGGAAGATATTCTTATTTGTGTGAAATCCGCTCATAATGAGTAATATAAAAATAAAAATTTGAAGCAAGAAATTTGAAAGGGTATTTTGAAAGAATTGAATTAATTTATTACTTTTCTTAATCGGTATTTATTAATGAATTTATTAATTGTGAATTTTATTATGAATTATTCGATCATTATCTATTCATTATTCAACCAACAAATATAGTAAACAAGAGCTTGGTAGAGATTACGGAGTTCAAGAAAATTTGCTGATGTACAACTTCTCCCATATACGTCACTTAACTTCTTGTTTTTTTACATTAAATAATGATTTGTATGCAATGTAGTTGTGTGTTTCTCTCTAGATAATTCGAACTCGTTAAACAAATGGTTTACGATTATTGTAACAAAACAAGGATACCACGAGTAAAAATTACTTAAGAGCATTTAATAAAACAAGAAATGGGACTCTCAGTGATCTCATAGCTAAAACTGCTGCCATCACTCTCGGCTTGTGGCACATAAAGGCATTTCGAAACATCGAATAACCTCTTTGTAGTATGTGGACGCAGCCTTGCCGGCTTATTTCCACATTTCTCGTCGCACATTTGTCGCAACGCATTCCTCGGTGTAGTCTGTTGCGGGCCTTATACGGGTTGGAAAACATGTAGTTTCAAGTGGTTTTTTCGTGTGACTGAAGAAAATCATGCATTGGCCGTTAAACAGATTGCCGAACGCACATCGCGGATCACGGAAGTGTCTTCATCAAGTGTAATGAAAGCACGCAGAGAGGTGAGTACAAACAGAAAACTTGTCACATCACGGGAATTAATGATTTTGGTGTTGAACCTCTTCTGGACGCGTCGACAATGAGTAGGAGTGACGATTGTGAAACGGGATGCGTGTGTCCCTGCTGGAAATCGGAACTTCATTTTTATCGCAGGCGAGAATGCCGCTGTCGCCTATGCTTCTGACAGTTCGTATATACGTGTACCATTAAGGAGGAGCCTGGGGCAATCGACCAATGAGATTAGCAGACGCGGATGAATACTATGCTTCTTTGTTTACATCAGGGTCATTCTTAGGCTGAACAAAGATTAGAACGAAGTTTTACTCTTCTTTAATAATCTAAAAGTAATATTTCGCATATATCATTAAGAAGCTGAAAAATGAGAAACGTTCAAACGGACGGCGATAGAGGTCAGCTGGCAAGATGGTAAAACTGGCCGAGATCAAAGAAATTATAATACTTTACTACGAGAAAGCATGTGCAATTCTGTTGTACCACTATTTTTAATTTGTCCAAAAGTACGAAAACTTTTTAAAAATTCGATTCGGCTATTTTACTTGGAAAAAGGTGAGTTAGTGGCGGCGATAGTGTAGTGGTTAGCATATCGGGCTGTTATACCGAAGTTCGCGGGTTTAAACCCGATCTAAGCCATGAATTTTTAGGGGCGAGAACTGGACCCTTCGCAAAGAAGATAAGAGAAGACTTGATGCTTTTGAGTTGTGAACATTGAGGCCATTGAGTTGCGGAAGGCTATTAAAGATTCCGTGGATGGCAAGGCCAACCAACAAATCAGTTCTGGAAGAAATTAAGCCAGGCCCCTCAGTTGAAACAATAACAACAAAACACAAACTGCAATATTTTGGACACCTCATGAGAAGACAATCACTAGAAAAGGACTTAATGTTATGGGTCACAGAAGGTAATGAAAATTGTGGCGGACGTAGATTCAGATGGTCTGATGAAATAATAAAAACATTGGACTGTGAATGGTCCGAAATCATAAGATTAACAGAAGACAGGCAAAGTTGGAGTACAATAACAGCGAGAAGACCCAGGAGTAAGATTTAAGTGGCAGCCTGTAACTGCTGTGCATATCCGTTAAGAATCACCAGAGGTCGTGACCGACCTAAGGACATACTACCAGAGGCGTATCTAGGTATTCAGGCGCCCATGGCATGCATCGAATTTGCGCCCCTGTCGCGATACTTCAAATTAGGATGATTGTTATTTGTTTTAGCGGGTATACTCTAAATAGCGCCCCTTGTGAGTGGCGCCCATAGCACGTGCCATGTCTGCCATACCGTAGATACGCCTCTGCATACTACTACACCATTGGTAATAATTTGTTCTTGATTGTTTCAAGTTCTTATGCATTTCAGTATGCCTACATCCAGTGTGGCAAATGCATTTGCTAGCATTCATTTCCGTACTTTATTATTAGGGATATCATCAGACTGGTATTGCAGGCAGACTGGTACAAAAAAATGTGAAAGGTTATTGCTCATACTCTGAGTTTTTTGCAATTAAAAATGGAAATGTTTCAAGTGAAACTAGTGGTGCTACAGAATGGCACAGACTTTCCCGTATTAGTTTTCTGTTTCGTTTGGTCTCGGCTAGCTATTCGGACTTGCGAATACTCTTGATAGCTGCCATCTATCGCCGCCCAAACTACATTTTTTCGACATTTTCTTAAGTTTTTGGTTATCCAAAAGTAGAACAAAACTATTATTTTAAGAATATAAAAAATGCTTGCCCTAAATGGCAATTTTCGTTGAGAAATTTGGAGCCGTTTCAAGAAAAATGGCGTTTAAGCGCAAATGTAAATGCGAAATTTGAAGCTCTTTTTTACAGAAAAGTTTTGAGTTTTCGAAAAACTTAATTTGAAGTCATTTGAAACACTTACACTCACAAATTCAGTAGTGTTTACAAATTGCTGGAAATGTGCATTTTAACCGTATGAGAGAACTTAAAAAATACATTTTTTTAATTTTTGAAAAAAAATCCCCAAATTAACTTAACGCCATATGAAAGAGTGCAATTAGCACTATCCGTTCGAAAAGTTTGAACAAAAAATTTGAAACCATTTTTGAGAAAATGGCGTTTGAGCGTTTCTGAAAATGCGGCAATTTGAGCTAGTTTTCACAGAAAACGATTGTGTTTTCGATAAACATTACTTGACATTATTTAAACAACATATACTCACAAATATAATAATGTGAACAATTCGGTGTTAATGTAAATATTAACGACGTGAGAGCCAAGTAAAAAAATACATTTTTGCAATTTTTGAAAAAACAACAACAAAAGAATACAGCAATATGGCGTTTATGTCATCTCATAGGGTACATTTAGCACTATCCCTACCAAAAATTTAAAGAAAAAATGTCGAGCCATTTTTGAAAAAATCTTGTTTTTGTATTAATGAAATAATAAAATTGTGCGGTAACAATATGCTTAATTACTGCCCTAATTTTACTTTTTTCTTGAATAAAATCCTTATAATTTTTGTGTATTTTTTAATAAATCAATGTAGGAGAGTGGAATTTTAAAATTCCCGCGTAGCTGGTTTATTTCAAATTTCCCGGTTAGTTGTACGCTATTGCCTTTCCAAATGCCCAATAGAAATTATACAGAACAATGTGGCGGCGTCGAAAGTTGGACACATAAGGCCAGTCCACGAAGTGGGCCAGTCGGTTTAACATTGAGTGCCGTCTCTGAGCTACACCTTGCATATTCTGTGCTATCTAATATGGTGGAAATAACACCATGATTCAAAATTTGAATTTCAAATCAATCATCAACAGCTCATCTGATCCAGATCAAAACCTTCTTCGAAGTTGAAGTTGTGGTCGAAGGATGTTGTGACTAACTAGTACATGAAGTGTCGATATTTCAGAGATTACTAGTGGTGAACTGTGATCTTGTGAGACGTAATGTGATTTCTTGTGGAGTGCTGTCTCTCCGTTGCTTGTGACTACTTTATTAAAAATGGGAGATTTGAATGAAGCCGCCGCCTTTCTGAAACAGTTATGTCGGCAAACAGAACATGTTACTGTGAAAATGGTTAGTAGTGCCCTTGCGACATTGCAAAGCGAAGCAAAGGAAAACGGTTTAACTGATGAACTTTTAAATTTGTGCTCAAGTTTCATTGCAAAAAAATGCCGTTCTTCCTCTCTAATGCAGTCTATTTTAAAGTGTATGATTCCAAGGTACACTGTGCCAGATGATGTTGTCAGATGTGTTTTGAAATGGCTACACCGAAATGTCAGAAATCCCAATCTGGCAGTCTTAAGTGCTTTGCAGTGGGTTGCTGGCCTATTAGAATTTGGTCTTGCAGATGAAAAACCTGTCAATGAATACTATTATATGTTTCATCTACTATTGGATTGGCCCCGAACAGAAAACATTGCCTGCTGGTTGGTGGTTCGTTTAACAAAACCTGATGATATTGACAGAAATATGGTATTGAAGTTCACTTCTAATGTTAAAGCAAAAAAATCTGTTAGAGACATTATTTTATGGTGCTTTAAAATGTATAAACCAGAATGTGTTCCAGAAGCTGTAGCAGCACGCAGTATAAAATCTACTCTCAAACTGAGTGCTTACTATAAATATTGTTTTGGACTGTCACATCAAAGAATTGCAGCTGAAGATAGTTATAAGTTAACTCATGACAGACAGAGCAAACCAGATCTCACCTGGAAGGTTCCTGAAAGAAAAAGGCGACGTATTGATGATCTGATTCCTGGAGTGGAATACATTTACTCTGGATCAAAGTTGTATCAAGAGGAAAAGGTTTCAATAATGCAAATAAACAGCTGGGAAAAGTTTGCTACTGTGGCACTACGAATTGACATACCTTGTAATGCAGTATCTCTTATCCAAAATCCTATTGGACATCACGTGCTGGCATGTGGAAATGAAGATTTACAGACTCGGTTTAGTTACACTCTTCTTCACTTGCTTCAGAATGTGGTGATTGATCGTTTGGTTAAAGTTCCTTTGGAGAAGCAAGAACATTTGTTGGAGAAGGTATGTGAATTCCAAGAATATATGCAGCAAGGAATTCCTGTTATGTCTAAATTTGTTGCCATTTACATTGTATTTTGGGATGGTTTAACATTCTTGTCACAGTTAATGAGACTTTTGCCTTGGATCACGTTCTCATCTTTCAGTGAATTAAAAAGATTATTCCTTGTCCATTTATATTATGTGTATATTTCATCTAATATTATGGTGAAGTGTTCCATTTTGAGAGCTCTCTTACAACTTGCAGAGAATTTAATATTCAAATCTTATGGTGTTGTAGAAAGACTGTTTCACCAACCTCCCTTGGTAGAAAACTCGGAAGATATCTTGAATGAACTTATGAAATATATTGAGTCTTTATGTGTTCTTGGATTAAATTTTGAACCTGAGAGTGCAATACTGCTACACGAAATATTGAGATTGTATGAGATTTTACTGGACATTGAAGAAAAGGCAGGTTTAAATGTTCGATGTGTACTACCTCCTGCTGCAGTGTATTTTTCTTTATTTTCTAGAAACTATGGGTATGTAGAGAGAATTTGTGGTTTATTACTGAAATATGATGCCTCTATTAGTATACAGAAATCATTGCAAATTCAAGTTCCAGAAGGAGCAAAGTTAGTAAAAAAATACTCATATGACTACATGAATTTTTTGTGGCGTATGAAAGCGATGTCAGAGAGAGGAAAGGGTTTTATTTTTAAAAGTGTTGAACCAGATGCTTTTGCTCAAGTGGAAAATATTGATGAGGTTTTTCATGTTATGAAATGTATCCCCCTTATATCTGTTTACCATAAACATGGTGATACTGAAGAAGGAGTGAAGAATTTTATCCGAGAACTTCGAAAACTTGCTCCAAATATATATAATTTTATCAAACATAATTTGTATAATATGGAAAGCTCTTAAAATAAGGCAAATTTACATGTTCCTTGTTTTCATTATTGTGTGTTTTAATTGTGACATCCTATGAGAGGAAGTTAAGCCACAGGAGTGTAATAAAACTGACAATTGAGTTTTACTTATGTTAGTGTGCATTTTTGTTATTTGGGTGAATTCTTTGTTATAGGTGTCATTTTTTCTCTGTATTTTAGGAATATGAATTGATAATTCTAGAAGTATTTTGTTGAAGAAATACTATTTTGTAGGATTTTTTTTACTTTTTCTTGAGATGCAAAAATTTGATTTCAGAAACATATAAACATGTTTTTCTTAAAGAACAAGTTTGGTGTGGTTCAACTTGATTACAATTTTTGTCACATTTATAGCACCTTTGATAGAAAATTTATTTTGAATAAAATATTTTTATGTAAATCAGAAATATACATTAAGGCAATTTGTTAAGAAAAATGTTATGTAATGGCTGAAGCGATGTACATTATGTGTTACTGAACAAGAATGCTTTTATAATAGCCATGGGCATTAATTTCTATACCTCCTCTGATAATTTTGAAAAGAGTCCTGTAGTCTTATGTAAAACTTTTTTACCCTGAAATATGTTCAATCCCCCTTTTTGTAACCTGACAATTTGTGAAATTGTTATGTAATTTTGGGAAGATGCTTTTCTAGCCATTTGGCATATTGTAAAAATGGTTTAACTTTAAATGAATTGTATTTATTACTTGTATCATTAAACTTATAATTTCATTCTCCTTGTATGTTTTATTCATTTTTTAGTAACAAATGTCACGTATAAATACAGTTCAGAGGAGAAGAGGCCCTGGAAGATGGCCCCCCCTTTTCAGTGGCATAGCTAGGTGGGGGCAGTCCGGTCCGGGTGACACTAATTAGAAAATTTTTTAGTTGGAATTAAATAATTTTAATGATTCATTTAAAATCATATTTTTTATAAAAACATGCACTATATATTTAGTTATACTTCGTTTCAGGTTATATACTTTAAAATTATATTTCCATTCTTCTATACTTAAAAAAAATTAAATTATATACTTAAAAATTATATTTCATTAAATGCAGTTTTTTTTAATATAAATGTTATGTGCGGCATATATTTTTATTAAATAATGTATAAATCAATCGTTAATAGATTTTTTTTCATATTTCAATTTATGGGGGGGGGAGGTGATACCAACTGAAGCTAGGCCACTGCCTCTGTTGCTTTAGCTGTTCTCACATACTTCCAGTTCTACATGTTAGAAGCCATTTTGTGATGTGTGGTAAGGTATTGCATTTTAATCAAATAATTAGGTATGCAATGTTTCAAAGTACGTTGTAATTCTTTTGTCCTAACAAATTTAATTTATCGTACTGTAGAATTCATATCATTAATTCAAACAGTGATTCTTAAGTACGAAAGTTTTATCTTGTCATCACTTTGTATTCGCGTTTTCATGACCCCGTTTTTAGACTTCATGGAGATTCCGTAGTTTATTTCAACTGTCTGATGAATTGTTTTTACTTTCCCGTATACATAAGTAGATGTGTAGTAATACACGTTTTAAAGCCCCCTGATACCGAAAGTGTTGTGTTTTTTTATTTTTGTTTTTTTTCTATATTTTTTAAAATTTTTTTCTTTCTTGCTGAATTATTCTTACTTTCCCGTATAGATAAGTATCACGAAGTATACACGTAGTAATACACGTTTCCGGGTCCCCTGATAAACAGATGACACAGAGAGGGCTTTTTTCCCCCTAAGTATTCGTTTCTTAAGATTTTGGGCTTTCGCCGACTTCCACCCACCATATATGTCCCGGGGGTGTCGGGGACGGTCCCGAAGACTGCGGACTTCCACTCGCCTCGAGTTGTCGCGACGCGTCGCGGATTTGAAAAACGTTCTTCATAAACTTATACGAGAAAGTCTGTGCCATATTGTAGCACCACTATATAGTTACTTTCTCGTATACGTACGTAGGAAGTTCAGTAATGCTGTGCGAAAAAACGGCGAATTTTCGGGGAAAAAATTAATTCCCGGGCCCTGATAACGAAAAAGTGGATAAATCCAGATGCTCAATTAAGGGGGGGGGAATTCTCTAAGTCGTAGCCAGAATCCCTATTTTGTGAGTAAGAAATCTATCATACACCGTGGATTGCAAACCAACACCTTCCCGCCAAACGCCGAGACGTTATTCTGGACATTTCTATGAGTATGGCCCAAGCTGCATTTCAGAATATCTTAAGCAGGAAATGTTGGTAGCAACAAAGCCCGCTATAACCTTTCATTTGTGCTGCCAACTTTCATTCAAAACTGTTTTAGCTTCGTACGTAACTTTTAAAAAAATAAAATTAAAATATGTATTCCTATAATGAATAAACTAATGCTATTACATTTGTTGATATGGCAGTTAAATATTTTTTTACTTCTAGCGTGTGCTTTTACCACGTGTTCATTCAAATAAACGTGCAAATTTTTGGGAAATAGTACAAAAGTTTTCAGTTCTCAGTACCTGCTTAGTACCACACCGGACGAGTAAAAGTAACTCAGCTTAGGCACATTATAATAAATTTAGGAGTATATTTTCAGTGATTTGTCATTTATTTTAATCCACAATTAACTGTTACATGTTTTAAATTAATCTGCTTGCTAATTAGAAAGTCTTATGAAATAATTATATTTGGTGTAAATTTTCAAGAGTTTAACCTGTTAGTTTCGTTTGTTAAGGTGCCGCACAAAACTGCAAGTTACGTGCCGGGAACGGCCGCGTAAAACAGCGGTTTGTGACTGTTATCGAAGCCATCTCGTCTGTTGGTTCTGTCTGGCATTCTGTCAGTTTTAATGGTTTTAATTTTTTTTCGTAAGTACACTTTGTAAAGCAATTCAGTTTATATTTATATATCGCCGTATGTGCTTCAATGGGATTTTCTTCCGATGAGAAATACAAGAAAAAGAAGATTCCCAATACAACTTGGAGTAGAATTACATTTGTTTTGAAAAACAAGTTATAATATTAATTGTGATATTGAGGAGTACATCTACAAATCTTACAAAACTGAAGAGTCTAATATAGCGTAATAAAATGTTGATTCTTTCAGAAAGGATTTTAGTTGCTAAAATTATTACGTGCATAGGAGTGACATTTACCCAAGGGGTGAAGTCGTCGATTCCAGGTGTTTCTTTTAGTTAGTTTATAACGACTTCCTGTGTTATGTTTGAGCCTAAGACCTTTTAACTTTGAACGAGAGAAAATATGTATTTGTTAGGTTCGTGTGTAATGTACGTACAATTCTCTATGTCTCGTGATTAGGTCATTGACATAACTGTTTTATAAACATTAAGTCTCTGCCTCATAAAGTGAGGAGCAACATATTAAAACTTATTAACACCAAAGTAAAATAAGTACTGCTGAAGTGGTTATGTCACAATTTAAGTTGAAATATGATTCTCCATTACTTCCTCAATTATGCTGTTTGTTTTGGTATATCTTTGATATTCAAAAAGTTTAAAGTAACATAAGATTTTGTTTAAATTAAGTTTAAGTAAATTTTGGACTTAATTCGGCGTATCAGGAACACTTGGGTGTGTAAGTCTACTGGAAAACAGGAACAGGCAACAGGCCTAGCAACTGCATTTTATGAAGATGAAATCTGTGTACCTGTTATGCCAAACCTCTCCTTCATGAAGAAGTGGGTGTTTTGGCCTTTTGGCTGTGATGAATTTCAGTATTTCTCTGGCATATTAAGTTTTTATGTGAAAGTAGATAAAACTGTTGAAAAATTTGACATTATAAAACGTTACTGTGTATTGTAGTGTTAGTTTCTTAAGCTTACAAGAAGTGTTGATCTTGTACATAGGACTACGGTGTGAGTAATTTTTCCATATACTGTTGGAAATATTGGTATGGAAGCAAAGGAATTTCTGTTACCCATTTTAACACCAGAGTTTGAAATGATCATTCTAATATTTTTTTGGAAAAAAATAATGCTGTTGATATTATGTAAATTGAATTCTTATTCTTAGGGTTCTTATTCTTTTGATTAGTTTTTTTATGGAAATTCATTAGCATGCAAGTAATAATTTCTCAAAATGACATGATAGGGCATTTGTTGAAATTTGCCCGAGTGTAAAGTAAATATGAGTCTTGTAATGAAGGAATTAGTATTTCAATCTTGTAGAAAGATAAAGAATTATACTCTTTAGATTTTTATAGCATCTTCATCTTTGCCTAATTAGACATTCAACAACCCTTGCATTATTTTTTTAGAATTTTGAAGGTGATTTGAAATTTTTCTGTGTTGTTTTTCACAAATTGCTACAATAGAAAGGTACAGGACTGGGAAAGAAAAAAAGAGAGAGAGAATAATGAGACGAAAGTTTTTTGGTACTTTAATTTTTCTTTTGCCTTCTGGAAATGTTACCTATGTAATGAATGAAGAAATTTTTTACACCATTGTTTTAGTTGCTGTTTTAAGTGTGCGAGACAAATGATTATTTTTCAGGAGATTTTTATTTCTTAATGTTTTTGTACGTTTATCTTTATTTAATTATTTGTTTGATCAAAAAACTGTAAAAACTGTATATGATGTATGGGGGAAGAGATTATCTGCGCATTTTCTTGAGGCCCAAAATAGAATTTTAAAAAAACGAAACAAAACAAAAAAAGAAGAAAAAATGCGAAATTAGCAACATTTGAAAAACTAGAAAAAGAATCTAGAAAACTTATTATTTTTGAAAATAGAAATTAGAAAAATTTTTGTTCCTGAGTTATAGAAAATCAATTTTAACGGTGAGTGAATTGCTGATTTTGAATGATTGATTTTTCTGCATTGCTAACAAAATAGTAACGAACATCAGTTCTACTCCTACCACTACTAGCAAAAGGAGTGCTCATCAAAACACAGTGCACATGAAGCTACACACAATGCACAGTGAAGCTACATTTGCATCCAGAAGAAAAACAAGGGGCCATTTCAGCATTTGCTCAATGGGTCAGGGAAATGAGACAAAAACCTGATTGAAATGGGGAGATATTTCACACTTGGTAAAAGTTATTCTTTTCAAGTCCATACAATTGATTGTTATAATAGAAAATTTGATGTAAATTAGGTAAATAATAAATTATATGATTTTAAATGCATTCTTTGACAATTGGATAGAACATTATTGATTTGTTTCTAAATTAGGAAGTAATGCAAATAATTTAATTAGTTGATCAGCTGATTACCTAGTGTTGCCCAGTTATTTATTTATTTCTCTGCCCAGAATCCAAACGAAAGGAAAGCAAACAACATTGAAGATAGGCTTTTAAACATCTTAGCATATGAAATTGAAGAAATGCCAAAAGTCATTGGTAAATGAGTTTTATATTTTTGGTTTTTAATGTCTTAATTTGTCATTCAAGAATAAAGAATTATATTGAACTATTCCAAGTTCAGAAGTAGCGGTAAAAGTTAATTTCATGATGAGCATTGAACATTTTTTGCAGGACTGACAGATAACATTTATTTTGTTAACGTGCTGATGAAAACTATTAGAAAGCAAAATTATCTTGTGATTAATTTCTTAACCTATACATACTTTGTGAATGTATTTGAATAATTCAGTATTTGTAGGATTAAACATACTCAAATTTACCAAACAGGTAAACAGGTAAATTAATTTTTTCGTATAATATTTTGATGAATATTTCTCTTCAAGTTTTTTAGTTATCACATTGTGTACCATTGTAAAATCCAGGTTAGTCACCCTTTCTGCAAAGAGTGTATTTTCACATACTTATCTATTTTCTGTTATATATTTTCCTCTTTTAAAAGGCCACATTAAAATGTAAAATTAAATAATTTCTTTTGGAATGGTTTACCAGTGAGATATGCGCTAATATATAAGCTGAAGTGATTAGTTTCTTGAATCTTTTTCAGAATAATGTGGTAAATAATTCTAATGATATGTTGGACCTGATATTCACTAATAGCAGTTGTCCTCTGGTTGTTGATTCTTGTGAGGGAGTTGTATCAGCTGATGCTCACCATCCACCTTTGTGCTTATTTTATGAACCTTCTGCAGGACGCAATGATTGTTTGCATGGGGGCTGGATCTATGACTATTCCTCTGTAAATTTTAGTACGATTAACGAATTTGTGTAATTTGTACTTAGCTTTAGTTTCTTCTGATTGTTGTTCTTCCGATAGTGTCTCAGTGTCTTATAACAATTAGTGTATATAGTGTATAATTTAGTGTAGTGTATTTAGTAATAGAGTGTATTAATCTGTTTGTTCCAAAAAGAAAATTGATTAAATCCTGTTTTCCACAATGGTATAGTCAGGAGTTGAAGAACTCAATTATTACAAAAAGGGAAGTGCATAAGAACTACAAACTGCATGGGTCACTGTTATACTATAATTTATTTTCTAATTTGAGACATTTTTGTAAAATTCTCGCGAGACGAGACTGCGTGTTTCAATAACGATCTTGCTTACTCTATCTCTTCAAATAAGAAAATCTTGGAAGTATGTTAACTCTAAAAAGAAATACAAAGGTCTACCAAATGTTATGAACTTTGGGTTTTTTACCCAATGAGTCAGCTCTTCTAGCAGACCAGTCACACTACGTTTTGAATTCCATAGAGATTGGAGTTACTGATATTCTCCAGGCAATTGAACAAATTAAAAGCGGATGGCAAACAAGGACCTGTAGGGATCCCTTTAATTCTCTTAAATTCAAAATTCATTCTTTCATAAATTCTGAAATTTTTATTTGACAAGTCCTTACTTGAGGGTCTTTTTCCACCGGAGTGGAAGCCCTCATTGATTATTCATATTTTCAAATCTGGTGACAGAATTTCCATTTCCAACTACAGGCCAATCACTATGCCAAATGTTATCCCTATGCTGTTAAAATCCTTAATGGTCAGTAAATTGACAAGCCTTATCCATCCGATTCTTTCAGATAGACAGTTTGGTTTCATGAGAGGAAGAAATATTGAAGCTAATGTTGTGTACTATACTCAGTTTATTCTCAATGCAGTGGATGGTGGTTTCCTAGGTTGACCGTATTTACATGGATCTGTAGTAAAGCCCTTGACTCTGTGGATCACTTTGTACCCTTGCAGAAGCATCAGCACTTTGGAATTTGTGGGCCCTTATTGCATTGGTTTAAACAATACTTGACTAACTGTGTGCAGATCGTTACTGTAGGCAAGGTTATATCTTAGCTCTATTGTTATACATTCAGGAGTTCCCCAAGGTTCCCACCTTGGACTGCTGCTATTTAACATTTTTATTAATGATGTTAGTAAAGTGTTGAGTAATGAGGAACATTTGCTTTTTGCTGATGATCTCAAAATGTTTAGTGATTAAGTCATCTGAAGATGAGACTAGGCTACAAGAGTCTTTTGAAATTTTTGCCAAATGGTAGTACTGCCAGCGGTCTTTATTTTGAATTCTAGTAAGTGTAAAACTATTACTTTCTCTAGGTCAAGGTCACTGAGGGGGATTATGTAATCAATGCAATGTGTCTGGAGAGAGTTACTACAAGCAGAGATGTTGGTGTTGTGTTTCACTCTAAAATGTCCTTTGGAGAACATATGAATTGTATTGTCAACAAAACCAATCAGACTCTTGGATTTATTAGAAGAACTTGTCAGGACCTGTGCTCTTCACAGATTTTGCATACCCTTTATCTCATGCTAGTGAGACCCATTCTCATGTACTTGTTGGATGTTTGGTCTCCCATGTTTTTTAAAAGAAATTTCCATACTCGAAACTGTGCAACACAAGTTCTGTAGACTTTCTGCTTCTGCTTTGGGTGTGCAGGATCATTTTTTGACCCATGAATATGGTGGGGATTGCTATGAAATTGGGGATTCCCACACTTATTTATTTATTTACCCACAACAGGGCAAAGTTTTGCATAACACAAAATTACTACAGTTCGCCAGTTCGCCACCTCATTTAATAAGATGGTAATGAATTTTTGAGCAATGAACAATTAGGCATAAGTGAGGTGAGTTTTGTAAGATATCCTTAACAAAGAATATTAGATTTTGGCTAGTTAGAATTATTTATCACTAATTTGTAACTTGTATTTGTTTCGTTTTGTTAGTGTTATTAATTTTAATAACATTCTTTCTTACTATGTACAGCAACTATGTGTAATATTTAATTTCATTTGGACGAAAAGCCTATTGAACAAATAAATAAATAAGTAAATCTGTGGTGAGATTGGTGAAGTATAAAAGATTTATGTTAGGAGAAATTACTTGCCTACTTAGAACCTCTTAAGCCCTCGGTTGGAGCTGATGCTATCAAAGATCTTCATTACTAATATTTCCATGGCAGTAATTAATGTGAACTTGTTATTTACAGATTTAAAAATCTTAGATTATTTCATCGTTTTCTGATGGGAATTAATATTTCCTGATTTTGAAATTGATCTCTTTAGTATTAAAATTTTGGATTTACCATATTAGTTACAAGGCTTATATTTAAGTATGAGTAGTATTTCTTGGACATTTGTGAGTGTTTCGTGTGATTACTTTGAAATTAACTGAATGTAATGTATATATTTTAATAATTCCAATCAGGTGCTAACTAAAATACTGAGGACTGTTTGTCAGTTATTAATATGTGTATATTCTGTGTGCTGATGTATAAGTTATTAGATTAATTACTGCAAAAGCATTATCTCTTACACATAATTTGTAAATGTGTATTTTATGTAAGTGGCCTCATGAAATCGATAATGCAATTCAGTTTTTTGAAAACCGAGAAAATATAAGATGACAATGCTTAACTTACTGATTTTACAGATTCCATACTCAGTTTTACCTGTAACATTGTTAATGTGAGGAAGAGATTTGTGAGAATGTTGAGCTTGAAAATCTGTATGAACCATACGTAGAGAACAATTGAAAAAAAAAAAAAGAAAAAAAAAAAAATATTATCGCAGGAGCAAAGCTTGTATTACATTAAATTGGTTATATAGGTATCCAAGATTTTAAGAATTCTTTTTCTTTATACTTAAACAAGAAAAAAATTCAAATGTATTTGTATGAAGAAAATTAATAATAATTTTCATAAATATTAATTTTTTCGTGGCCTCTTTTCCTGTCAGGGATCTAATACAGATGATCTTACATGCACATCAGACTGAATTATTTCTGTCTGTTATGGTTGAAGTTTTATTTTAATTCTATCATCAAATCTTTTACCATATAATCAAAGTTTCCTTGGTATTAAGATATGACTTTTCTGTCCAATAAGTATCAGTTATACAAGCAATCATACTTAATGAATAACTTGTTATACAGGTTCAAATTTTTACGAGTTTCATTTACAAGCTAAAAGTTTTTTAATGTTGAAACAAATTGTACCAATACAGAGAAACCTATGAGAATACATTGGAAACTCACTTGGCCCCAAAACAGTGTTTTGAGATATGTTGAAGATTGATTCAGTTAACCCTTCGCCGGGCAACCAATTTTAATGATGCAACCGGGCATGCAAGGTCCAATGGACCCAGGAGTGTTTGTGACGGTATTGTGCTTACAGATGTACATTTTGCACTTGGATAATCAAACAGAATGCTCTTATATTGTTGTTTAACTTAACAAAACATTTCAAAATAATTTACATTTGTTTGTCTTTTCTTATAGATCACACACTGTGTACCTGGGTATGCTCATTGCAGACAGGTTTTGAACAGATGCTACATTTCTTTGTTTCCTACTTCTTACCTAAGGGTACAAATGACATAGTTTTTGACATTGTTATAATTTTTCTGTGTTGTAAAATATGCTTCTTTCTGGATAAGGTGTGAGATTGGCTACACTTACTATTCAATCCTGTTTGACTGTCGTCTTACATTTTCTGTACGAACCAAATTCTGTGCAGTATCAACAATAAGTAATTGTATGATCTCATGTTTTCTAACATTCAGTTGGGGGCAGCAACGCATCTATTGCTGTGCAGTTTTCCGGCAAAACTTGGATTGCAAACAACTTCAAAATCTCATTCTCCTGACTCTCTGCTACATACTGACCCACAACATCAACGAAGCAGTGTTCTTATGGTACCCAAGTAGTGGTAGATAACATCCCAATGAAAAGACATTGTGCAACCCGACATCCGTTGTCTCTTGCCCACAAAGCATTGATCAATTAATCGACCAAAGAACACCAGAAAATGCAATATTATATGCAGATTAAGTGACCTGCATTCAATGAACCTCGGTTGCGCTTGAAATAAGAAAATATTTTTTTATTTATTATTAATGCTTTCGTAAAATTATTGCAGGTCCATTTTAAAAACACTGTTGCAAACAGTCACAAAAAACTATTCTAACACCTTCTGTAGTTTTTACTTAAAATATTGAAAATGTTGCTTCTGGATCCAATGGATCCCGGTTGTCCGGATAAGGATTAAATTTGTCTGCTGAATATCTTTTGCTAGATAGGAAATAGAAGAGTTTTTAACTCTCACTTTCAAGTATAATACAAATAAATAATGAAGTCACAATAAAAAAAGATTGTGTCACTTGGATATTGACCAAATGCAATGTTATTTTTATGAAAATGTAAATTCAAGGGATTAGGGCACAATATTTTTCAATAACTTAGAAACTTGGTATAGTTATTTACATTAATTAATAGGGGGGGGATATTTAATTATTGCGGAAATAAGTACAGTAGTAGAAGAACGTGAACTTCCTTAAAACTGTACCAGCACTGTTAATTTAGATTTATTTGTTAACATCTTAGTTTTTTTGTGCCCTGATATTAAAGTGCATTGTCTTTTCAGCTACATTGAGAATATGAGTCGATCAAATTGTCGTCCAACGAGAAGCAGGAGGCGAAATGATGTGAATACAACTATTGATTTGACATATGAAGAGAGTCTCATACCACGCAGATCATCCTCTTCGATATCATCTAATGAGACAAGTAACTCCTCCAGAAGTACATCCCAAGCGTGGGAATTGATTGATTTAAGTGCTGAACCAGATATTGAACTGTCTGAAATAGGAAGTCAATTACCGCACAATCCACATACGCAAGATGCTCTTGAAGTGAATGAATTGCTTGGTGAGGATAGTGATGCTGATTTGCCTGTACCTCCAGACATGCCTGTGTTTGATAAACCAAAACTTCAACCAACTTGTCCCATTTGTTTTGTTGAATTAATGAATGCTGGAACTGTTATGGCAACTAAATGTGGCCATGTGTTCTGTAAGAACTGTATTCAAAATTGTGTTCAAGTCAAAAGTAATTGCCCTCTTTGCCGGAAGAAAATTACAAAAAATCAGTTACTTGTAATTTACTTGCATGGCCAGTAATCTTTTTCCAGTTTTTTATTATTTGTTTTATTGTAATTTTAATTGTAATTGTATGTAACAATGTAATTGTAAAGAACATTAAATCAATAAATCATGTGAATGTCAATTTATTTTGATAAAATCGTATTTTATTAATGCCATACTTAAAGATAACAATTTTGTAACAAAAGCAAGGAGGTAGTGATAAATGTTAATTTTCAACTGAGTATTACACTGAAAAACAAATATTAAAAATTGGCAGATATCTTGGTATACTAAGATAAATGAAGTGTGCTGTTTCCAAATATGCCGACCATTTGTCTCTATCACCCATTGTGTTTTATACTCTCCTTCAACCATTTATATTTCACTAAAAAGTTTTGTTAAATGGAGTACTAATGAACATTAACTTAGCTAAGAAATAGATTGAATCGTATGATATGCATACTACATGGTAATATATATTTCAAGATATAATACATACGTGAATTCCATACACACTGAAAATACCTTAATCTAAGGTGTATTTGGATTGTATTTCTTGGCTGTGGATTTGTGTTTCTGCTGAGCATTTGGCATGTCAATGCTGAAGTGTGTAGGTGTAGTCATCCAACATCGCTGCACTCCATTAGCCCTGATACGTTACTCTATCACAGAGATTTCCTAGTGAAAACCATGTTCGTCACTGACCGAACCTGGGTTTTCGAGGAAGAAGTTAAGATGTGAGTTGAGTAGATGAATTTTGAGGGACATGTTGGCCCCCAACTTTTTGTAGCCACTGATGCACTTCACAACATTTGCATAGTCATTTATAATTTCCAAGGAAGTTGGCTGTAACTGATTTGAACATCATCCATGCACTTCTTTCAGTATCATTCAGTGTTGGAAATGACTCCCAATCTTTATTTGTGGGTCTGTGAACACACCTTTTACTTTTGCATAACGCAACTCTGGAAACTTGCTGCTCAGCCACCAAAAAGCATCTGAGTCAGTTCTCTAGCGCCTTAACGAAATTTTTCATAATTCCAAACTTCATGTGAAGTGATTATGTTGTCAAGGTCAATCAATAGGACATGAAAGACATTTTTATTTCCTGGGACCACTTTAGTTTTGATGAGCCAATTTATCTTTATGTAGTGGTGCTTTCTGTATCTCTGCTGTCCCACTCGCAGATACATCAGCAGTTCTTGATGAACCCTATCAGATGTTCCCATGAGAATGGTGATGCTTTTTAAATCAGCATAGATACACTATACTCGTAAGAGCATATTTTTACTTTCCCGTATACGTACGTATGTACGGAGAAGTATACGTACGTATATATGTGGTATATGGAAAGTTATGTAATACTGCGCGAAAAAATAGCGAATTTTCCTCAGAAAAAAATTCGTTGCCGGGCCCTGATAACGAAAAAGTGGATAAATCCAAATGCTAAATTAAGAAAAAATCCCCTAACACGTGGTGTAGCCAGAATCCCCGTTTTGAAAGTCCTTGATACCGAAAAACCCATTGAAAGCAAAACGTCCGTCCTGTGAACACTACTAGCACCTAAACCATACGGACTTTTCTTTTTTTTTTCCAAATTGAAGAAACCCCTGTCGATCTGGCTCGAGTCGAAGCTTTGAGATTTTGAAAAAGATTCTGTAAAATTTGGGGGTAGTTTACATGAAGCCACCGGGGTATTTTCAAAATTTTCTCAAAAATGGCTCCAATTTTTTTCTTCAAATTTCTTGAAAGAATAGAGTAAAATACACTTATTAAGGTGGCAAAGGTCCGAATTTCGCGGTTAACTCTGGGTTTTCGAACATTGCAAAAATTTGAATTTTTTCGGCTTCTTCCTAGAACTACAAAATGAAAGACTTTTTTTCTTCCAATAAAATTTGTTCTTCATAATGAGTTCTTTCTTTATGATCCTAAACATTTTTTTGAAAATTTTAGTAGTTTTCTCGCAACATTGGGTGCAATATGTACAATTTTTTTAAAAAAAATACAAAAACAAGATTTTCTCAAAAACTGCTTCAATTTTTTTTCTTTAAACTTTTGGTAGTGCTTAATGTACTCTGAGATGGCATAAATGCTATTTTGCTCTATTTTGTTTGTTCAAAAATTACAAAAATGTATTTTTGGGCTGGTTTCTCACGTCGTTAGTATTTACTTTAGAGGCGAATTGTTCACTTTATTATATTTACGAGTACATGTGCTTTAAATAATATCAAGTAAAGTTTCTCGAACTCAACCATTTTTTGTGAAAAGTAGCTCAAAATTCCGCATTTTCAGAAACGCTCAAATGCCATTTCTCATAAATGGCTTCAATTTTTTTTAAACGTTTTGAACGGATAGTGCTATTGCACTCAAAGACGTTAAGTTCATTTTTTTTTGTTTTTTAAAAAATTACACAAATGTAATTTTTAAAGGTTTCTGAAATCTTTAATATTTAAATTACCAGCAATTTGTAAACGTTATGTTTGTGAATGTAAGTGCTTCAAATGAAGGTTTTTGAAAACTCAAAAATTTTCTGTGAAAAGGAGCTTCCAAGTTTCGAATTTACAGTAGCGCTTAAACGCGATTTTCTTAAAAGCAGCTTAAACATTTTCAAAGAAAATTGCTATTGAAGACAATGTTTTACTGTTCTTTAATATTCTTAAAACAATATTGGCCTCCTATTAGGAAACCAAAAAATCTGTGCCATTCTGTAGCACAAATTACTTTCTCGTATACGTACGTAAATACGGTTTAATATACGTAGTATAGAGAAAGTTATGTAATGCTGCGGAAAATCGATTTCGAGATTTCAACGAAAATACATTTTTTTGCTGTTCCCGATACCGCAAAAGTTCCCCCATTCCAAAACGTCCGTCCGTCTGGCGTATGTGAATAACATTGGTGCCTCAACTACGCGTACGATTTTTTCCAAACCGAATAATCCCCTGTCGATCTGCCCTGAGTCAAAACTGCGATTTTGAAAAACATTCATTTATTTTGTGGGTACTTTACACGAAGTCCTTGGGACATTTTCAAAATTTTCTCAAAAATGGCTCCAATTTTTTTTCTTTAAATTTCTTGTAAGAATAGGGTATATTCCGCTTTTAAAGGTAGCGTAGGGCCGATTTTCACGGTTATACTTCGGTGTTTATTTTTAGGCGCGTGGGAGCTTGTCTTCACGAAGGAATTTCTCGGCATTTCGCGTCGTTCCTCGGTCATGCCGCTAGGGGTCGCATGATCGCGACTGTGTCGAGCAGTGCTGGCGATCATGCGGCCCCTGGCGGCGCGTCCGAGAACGACGCGAAATACCGTGAGAAATTCCATCGTGAAGACAAGCTCCCTCGCGCCAAGAACTGAAAACCAAAGTATAACTCTTGAATTTGTGAAAATTGCAAAATTTTGAATTTTTTCAGCGACTTCCTACAAGTACAAAATCGAAGATAGATTTTTACCTCAAATGAATGTTTTCCATAATTGGTTCTTTCATTAAGTCCTGTAAACTTTTGAACATGTTAGTAGTTTTCGTGCAATATGTGCAATTTTAAAAATTAACAAGAACAAGATTTTCTCACATCTGCTCCAAATTTTTTCTTTAAACTTTTGGTACAGATAGTGCCTAATGTACTTTATGAGAGGACATAAACTGCATATTCTTTTATTTCCCAATTCACTCTCATATTCTTTTATTTCTCCCTATTCTTTCATATTTTCAAAAATGGGGGGGGGAAAAAGACTTTTCTCTCAAGTTGCTAAAATTTACATTGTTCGCTTTTTGTTCATACAATAGTATTTATGAGCACATGTGCTTTAAATGATGTCATATAAACTTTCTTTAAAACTCAAGTTTTCTGTCAAAATGAGCTCAAAATTCCGCATTTTCAGAAACGCTCAAATACTATTTTCTCAAAAACGGTTTCAAATTTTTCGTACAGATAGTGCGAAATGCACTGTATCAGATGACAAAAAATTAATTTTGCTGTATCCTCCTGTTTTCCAAAAATTACACAAATGTAACTTTTTTAAAAATATCTTGACGCCTTTAATATGTACATTTCCAGAAATTTGGATACATTATTGCATTTGTGAGTGGAAGAACTTTAAATGACTTCAAATTAGGTTTTTAAAAACTCAAAAGATTTGTGTATAAAAGAGCTTCAAATTTCGCATTTACAGTAACACATTAATGCCATTTTCTTAAAAATTTATCAGTGAAAAGTGTCAGAAAGGAGACATTTTAATTTTCTTTAATATTCCAGATGTAATATTTCAAATCTACCATTACAAAACCAAAAAAATGATAAAACCTAAAAAAAATGTATTAACTTGTGTAAACTTCTAAAAATGTAGTACAGGTGGTGATAGATGGCAACCGGCATTTTGGGACAAGACCATGAAGCTAGCCGCATCAAGAAAATTAGAAAATTTTACTTCAAGAAAGTCTGTGCCATTCTGTAGCACCAGTAGTTTAAATATACTTTAGGACTTGCCCTGTGCCGTAGTTAAGGTTGGTGTTAGCTAGGAAAAATTAATGTCACCATCATACTTGCATCAAATATAAAAGATTTTTATTATAAATTTATGCATTAATTTTTTTTATTAAAAATTATATTTTTGCTCATTATGTTTGAGATGGTTAAAACATTACATAAAAGTACTTTGTATTGCACAATAATTTAAGGATAATTTTTGAACAAATTATTTTAAATATGGTGCAATGTCTTGACAATAGGTCATCTAGATGAAAAATAATTTGAATATGCCACTGTTTGATGTGTTTATTTCACCTTCAACACTGATATATTGGACAATAGTCTGACATATTACATATGGAAACAAAAAACAAACAAAAATAAATACTTCACAAAAAACATGAAATATCTTTTTGTAAAATTAACATTTGATAGCTAACCTGTTCAATGTCAATTTGTAATAAATTCTATTTTTCTGTCACCCCTCCAATTGTCCCATCTGGGTTGTCCCAGTCAATGTAAGTACACAACTAGACCTGTCTTTAAACAACTGGTACTGAGTATTAAATACAATTAACAAGAAGATAAAAAATAATAAGGTTTTTCAGTGCAACCCTAATACAATAATTTTATTATAGAAATTAACTTCATCTTGAGCTTGCTTATATTAAATGAACTGTAGTTATTATTTTTTTTACTCCACTAGTGATGAATGTTTTCAACAATTGTATAAAAATGGTAGATTCTGCACATTGCTAGATGCATGTGAAGTTCATAATTTTGTAATATCTATTCAAAATATTGGTTGATAAGACATCTATGTCATTACTGTAAAAAACAAAGTACTTCATACATGACAAGAACTTCTTTTCACAGTGGGTTTGGTGCTACCAATAAAACGTACAAAAAAACAAAACAGAAACAACTATTTAAATAAAATTACCCATATAGAAGACATTTTCATTTACAATTAATTACTATTATAATAACCATTAATGGTATATTATAATTAGTGAAGACATTAACAACACCAACTCAAGGTAAAGATCTTGAACAAGATTCTGAATCTGGAGTCATTTCATTTGCAGATACACTTAATGTAAATTAAAATTTACATACTTTCCAATTCAACTAACTCCTGTGAGTATCACATTTACATTTGCTGGTGGCAATAAATAAAAAGTAAAAGGTTCCAAACATACACTTCTCAAGGAAACATTACTGAAATAAACAGACCATTAAAAATCAGATACAATTCCCAAATTGTGCTTCGATGTAATACACTTTTCCCCAAAATATCAAATGAATTTACAATTGTTTTCTAACATTTTAATTTTTATACAGTTCTAGAAAAATTGTTTACATTTTGAGGGTGGACGGTTTCTTTTTTTAAAGGTTTGATTTTTTTTTTCTTTTCCTTTCTTTCTTTCTTAATTCAGTTATGAGAAAAACAAACCACTTAACACTCTTCACATGAAGTTAACTATTTCTCACACTGTTATTTTCTAATAAACCATGGTCTTTATTACTTATGATGGAAATCATATTAATAAATGCCTATAAAACAATGAGCATCACCAGCACCAAATTATTGGGGGAAGATTCAATAGATATGATACAGATTATCAGGAAGTCCTCTCCAATAGCCAAATACCAAAAAATATTGTGTGGATGGGAGGTGGGGCATGCTTCCCCCCCCCCCCCTTTGTGAAGCCCATGTATAAAACAAAAGAGAACTATGTATCAGGAAATCCACAATATACACACACATTCAGTAGATATTTTACTACTGAAAAAGTTACCCCACACTGACAAATTCAGAGTAGATAATTGTAATCTTGATTTGTGTATCTACCGACATTTAGAAAAGTGCAAAGGGAACTTAGGGTCACTTGAACTTGTGATGAATTCTCAAAGATTTTTATGTAGTTTTTGTTATTTCTAGATTATTTGTGTGCTCTCTTATTGTAAATTGTTATCTACAATTTTAAGCCGCATTTGTCAAAAAAAGAACAAAACCAGATTTTCATGGAAATGCTCTGAAAAACTAGTTTTAAAGAAGCAAGTTAAATTTTAGCTGATTTTACAGTTGGACAATACTTTAAAAAACTGAGCCCAGTGTATAGAATGAAAGGGAATAAGAATGAGAAATTGAGGTAAAATGTTCATTAATGCAAATCCTCTTTGTGTGTAATAATTTCTTATATCAAAATTAAACTTTTGGGATGAAAAACATTGGTATCATACTTATCATATACCCTTGGAAAAAATGAAGAAATTAATAAAAATTCATATATTATTCTATATGCTCTTGAAATTTGGATGGTTAATGAGAATTGCGAAACTAATTACAAGGTTTAGTAATGGTCATTGTTACTGCAATGTGAAATAGCTATTGAAGGTGATTTTAAGTGTTTCATTGAAATTCACTCTCAAAATATAAAACTAAACACCAACACTACAAATATTTCTTTTATTTTGTACAAGCTTTAAGCCCTGGTGGTGAAATTTCCTCCATTTTCTTATGATGTTCCTCTGCATCAATACTTTCGTCAACATTTGCCTCCTCTTCTTCAGGTTTGTCATCAGGAAACCCGTAATCTTCAGGTGGATCAAGAGGAGGGCACAGAAAATGCCGTATGTTCCGAGGCATTACCATGTCCTCTTGGCGTTCAGCCCAGTATTTCATGTAATCTTCAACAGCTTGTATTTGTTCTTCAGAAATAACTGGGCCGATTCCCTTCACTTCCACTCTATAAGGAGGCACAAGTTTTCCTACCCAACTTGGGACTGCCTCTGCTTCTCGGTGTATGTACTTGAGGGGCTCCTCAGACTCATGCTCAGACATATCTCCTGAAGGAATTCTCTCCACAACGGCATTCCATAACTCGTTCTTCATTGTTTCTTTTTGGGTGTCTGTAATCAGTTCTGATAATGTCTCCCAAACAGTCCCCTTCATTGAGGGAGGAGGCTTCTTTTCTGTAATAGCATCCCATATAGCTTTTTTAAGAATCTCGGATGCAGTTTTGTCAGCCGTTGGTTTCTCCATCTTTCCTCTTAAATCTGGTATATCTTGAATTACAGAGTGCAAAAAGTCTCGTGCATCAGCTGTAACATTTGAGTATTGGTCTACATTTCTCATAACTGATGACCAGAGTTCATCTTTAATTGTTTCATAATCATCTTCATCATGGGCTCTATCTTCATCTGGCAATTTTGACATGAGTGCATCCCAAAGTGCATTCTTTATTGTTGCTTCCATGTCTTCAACAGTTCTTTCTACAGAAATGCACTTGGTCAAATGAGGTTCTGAATCAGTTATTTTTAACACTTGTTCTGGGCCTTCTTTGTCCTCCTCTTCCTCCTCTTCCACATCCTTTTGCTGTTCTTCTATAGTACTCTCCTCTGCTACAATATCTGCCCAGCCTTCAGGTGGTCTGGCATTTTCACCTTCCAAAACAGGACCACAATTCATTCGTGCCAAATACGTATACAAACTTATAAATGTGCCACAAGGTATCATTGCTGATCCACCTTCTGGTTCTTCTGTTAATAATTCGCAAAGAAGTATCATAGTTCGTGACAGTTTCTGTAAAGGGAAAAAGAAAGAGAAAAAATTACTTTTATTTTATCATTGGATGTTTTTTAAAGTAATTTTCATGGATCAAATAAAGCATCTTACTTCACAAAGGTATGCAGCACAAATAGCAATGAATTTCAGGGTGTCTATTTCAGTTTCAAATCTCCCCAACATGAAGATTTCTTGAAGTGTGTTTTCATCTAAAGAAACGCCCCTCCATTTCCTTAAGATTTCATGGGCTCCTACAAACTGTTTACCTGCAAACTGCAAATATTTGGTAAAAAGACATAAATAATACTTGTATGCATGTCAGAAATACATTGGTAAATTGGTGAAAACGTAGTTTCATCAATAGTGGTACAATTACCTGTTTTAAGAGGACTCTGAGATAACCTGGTGACAGGCCAGAAGGAAATTCTGTTTGTGGGTATTCTAGTCTTGGCTTTACAGGTGGAGGCTCTCCATTTGCCATACATCGAAAATAAGCAGCTGACCACCGGAGAAGGTCATAAGGCTGAGTTCTAATTGCAGCTTTACAATATTGTTTGAGAATGAAGGGAAATGTTGGAGGAATGTGGATCTGCTGAGAGCAGTACATTTGTTCCACTAAATCAGGCATGTTGAATAGTGTGCTGCAACTGAAAATAAATAAAATAAAAATCACTTCCGAAAATTGAAAAAGCATGAATTAATTTTTATTTATCGTCTCTATCATGTATAATTAGATAGAAAAATTATTGGAATAAAATGCAAATAACCTAATTGGTAAATAATGTCATCAACAGGGAGAGCAAGAATGACTTTGAATGTTATTTTATATTATCTTAGATATGTTAAATATTTTTATAATCCTTGGTAACAGTTAGGTAGTTTTTAAACAATGTTAATAGGGCACATTTGTGCCTATTCAGTCATTTTTTTTATAAAAGCTAAAATATTATGCTTTTTGGGGCATAACTGCATTTGTCGTTTTGTTATAATTAGTATTAAAATATTATAAATTAATGTTGATGATGGCAGCAACTGGGAATTGTACTTCTACCAATTATGTCAACTGGTCAGAACAGAGTCATAATATTTAATTCCATTAAACATTCTAATCCATTTTTGCTTGGCAGCACTCTTGTCATGGAGAACTTGCAACACACCCTTAATGTAGAAGTAAATCTTTCTTTACTAGGACTTCCAAACACTCTGAAGCTATTGTCTCTGCTACTTCAATTTGAGCTTTCATGTATGATTTCTGTTTTTGCAGTTCTTTCCCATATTTAACTGTAGTACAAAAATTAAAAAAAAATACATAAATGGCTAAATTTTCCATTGAATAACAAAAATATGATAATTATTGACCCAACATTTCAATGGATCAAATTACATTAAAACATTTTAAGAAATTCAAAGTTTAATGTGTTCATATTTTTCTTTTTAAATTGTTTTCCAGCACACTGTTGTGCTGTGGTTCAAGCTATGAGAACCACTGTATTGGGCCAATTACATTACAATCACAGCAGCCTTATAGTGACCCAATGGATTTGACATCTCACTTTCGGAAACCTATATTTTTACTCTGACAACTCTGCTTTGTAAATGAAATTGGTAGAAACCCTGAAATAATTGCTCCATACAATGGATTCATCAAGAAATGCTTTTGCAATAGAAAGTTTTTCTAATTTTTTTTAAGTTCATTGTTTAATTCTGTTATAGGAATGAACACAAAAATAGTTGTGTCAAAAAAAATTGTTAGGTCATAAATATGTATCTTTATTTTGGAAATTTTTATAGCACAAAAATCCTTTTCCATTGTCAAAATGTGTCATATCAGTAGGCCTAAATGAGACACTTGTTGCAGCATTATTGTAAATTTGATTGGACATATGGTAATGAAAAGGGTAAACGTTCAAATTCATCAAAAAACAATTATTGAAATTTGAAGCAGTCTTATGAGTGCAGTTATCCAATTAATTTGAGAACATTTTAAATACAATGAAATAAACTGAAACTGCATAAACGTTAAAACTTATTACATGTTTATATTATTTGTAGGTTCTTTGGTGTGTATATAGTAATTAGATACACACAAATACATGCATTCGCTCTCTTAAATACTGTATGGTACTGGAGTACAATAGTGTCAAGTAAAATAATATTGTCAAAACGTTTTGAAACAAAATACGTTGAATGTGCGTAGAATAAATATACAGCAATAAGATTTTTACGAAATTAATGACAAACCTGAAGGGAAACAAAAGTCACAGCATTTCGCCCATCACATATTCTAATTCTGCCCACGTCGCATACTTTGTTTTCGCTCCCAGCTTTCGTTGCTATGGCAACATAGCATATTTATTAAGAAATCGATGTAGGGTTATTGTGAGGAGTTTTTAATGATCATACATCTGAAGCGAAACATCGATGATTTCATGGTATATAGAGGAATTTTAATTCAATGAGATCTTGGCATGGCCAGAAAAAAACATCTTTAAATTCCACTTTCTTCAGTTTAGTTCATTGGTTGCGGATTTGTCTTCCAGATATCGCTGCGACCTGCGTGGCGCGACCTCGAAGTTACGATTTGAACTGTCACACGATTGCCATACTGCCATCTTTACGTGGGATGATGAACTAGTGGTATTAAATGTTCATCACGTGACACTGAAGAGTTTGGAGGAAAGTTCATTGCTGTAACGGGAACGTTATATTGTGATTCTCAAGAAAATGGGGGAAACAATCATCACAAGATGAATTTCGGCGGAGAAAATGACTTAAATATGTGAACAGGCGTGGACATGGATGTTATTGGGGAAGATCAAGCTCTGCAGGCCGTCCTAGGTGAGTTTTCACTCGACTTCATTTCTCGGTAGGCGGTGCTTCGGAGAATAGCAGGTTGCCGAGCGTAACATAATCGAAAGTGATGAATATGTTTATGTTTATTGCCGGGAATAGTGGTTGATGACATGCTGAAACATGCGCGTCAAATGACGCAAGGTCTTTTTTATTTCATTGCATAATGGAATGAGTTTAGAGAATTATAAATTTGATGCAGGAAACTCCTGGAGCGATCTGCTCACCGCGACCTTGACAACCAGCCTGATACAACGCAGGGTACGATTATTATGTTTGATTGTTTGTATGCACGATGATGAAGCTCTGACAAAGTGTAGGATTTCTTTATGATTTATCTTATTTTTCATTATATTCTTGCGGAGAGAACTCTGAAATATTTTAAAAAATTTTATTTTTATTTTTGCTCGTTCATTTCTGAAATTCAACTTGAAATCCACACTATTTCGGGTGACAGTAAATATCACTTGTTATTATTTTAAGATATTAGTAGGTCGGTGACGGTCGTCATTCATTAGTGCCATTGGGTCATCACCGTTTCAGGTGACGGAGGGGAATGGACGAAAAAGAAAAGTTTTAGATTGATAATTTGGTGCTTGATACTTTAGTTTTGTTAAGACTGCATGGGCTAATTGAACTAGCTTGCGGCGCTATCAAGACAACCTAACGCTCCCTCTGTGCTTTAATTTTACGCTGATGCCATTAACTTATTTTACACAAATGTATACAAAGTAAAATTTAAGTTATTTAGTTTATTTAACCCTTGCATGACCAATCATGATACTGAAAAACATTGAAGTTAGTGTGGTGGATCCAAGTAACCCCTCATCAAAAGTTGTTACAAGAAATCTTATATTGATTTCAGAATAGTATTTGCTTTATTACGTGTATTGTTATCTTCATACAATACTGTTCAAGAACAGTTGTGTAAATTTAGCAAATATTTTGTAATATATTAGAAAGTTGAAAAAACAGCTTTTGCATACTCGTCTGTCATATTATAATCTTTGAAATAACTATTATATTAAACATTTTAAATTTAACTTTGTTATTATTATTTATTATTATTATTTATTTTTATTATTTATTATTATTATTATTATTATTATTATTATTATTATTATTATTATTATTATTTATTTTTATTATTATTATTTATTATTATTATTATTATTTATTATTATTATTATTATTATTATTATTATTATCATCATTACGTGAACACTTGGACTCACTTGTAGATGACTTTTAGAAAACATTTAAAATAAATATCTACCTATGAAATCCAATGTGTAATATCTCGCTCATTCAAAGCTGTCGCAAATGCACTTTCTTACAACATGCGCAACACAACTGAGAATAGTGTAAAACACTGTGTGGAGAGTAAAACAGAAGATAATCGCTAGACAAGTTTCTCTAGCACAATAGTGTCATTTTAGTTATAAAACAGCGGCCAAAAACTACAGAAATATACATGTGAACGTCAAAATATCATTGAGAAAGGCAAAGGTGGGTAACTTGAGTTCCCCAGAGTCATTTCTACGAAATCCAAAAAACACATTACTATAAAAAGTTTGATAAAAGCTTCCAAGTAAATTAATATATTCATACGTAAGAGAGAAAGTTATACTATATTTTTTTCTGTTAATCATATAGGAAAAAAGAGAATAGGAGAGCCTTATGTTCCCCGCTCGGCCGTGCAAGGATTAATTTGAATTTGAACAGTGTTTGGAAAATGTTGTCTCTGTACAAAGTTTATGACAAAAGTCCATTTTTGACATACTCTAAGTTCCTGGAAGCAGTATTATAAATGAAATTACCTAATTTACCAAAAAAATACAAAAGTTTTCCTTATTTTTTCTCCCGCGCTTACTTGGTTATCACATTATCATAATTTAATACAGCAACACCGTTGTCGCTGTGCCTATAATAGTGCATTAATGAAGTTTTTCCTCTTGAGGGACGACAAATATTTGTTTTTATAGTTTTCGAAACAGAAAATGATCACTTTCCACCACAGTTTGTACGGGGCATCCACGTAAGTGGGTATTCTGTACATGCAATTACACCTAACGCAAAGCCGTAGACGTTGGCTGAACTATCTGTTCATCTCTATGCTTCATGGCTAGCAGCATTTCAATAGGACGTGATAATCCAAAACATTTTTTCCAAATTTAAATTGTAGTTCAGTTTTTAATTAATCATTATGATGATGGTGATGATAATATAATAATAGTAATATAAATTACTGAAATTCTCGTATGTTCTTGCTATATTTTTGACATTTTCACTTTATTTAATTTTCAAATATTTAAAAAAAAAGTAATAACTTTTTTCTGGAAAAATTCCGTCTCCCTTGGCAGCTGTCTACACATAAATCATCTCTTACAAGGAGGTATTCATATGTTTTTCTCTTAAAATATAAATATATTAATTATATTATATAATTATTATATTATTATTATAAACTAGTGGTGGTAGAGATTGTGACGGACTTTCTCGTACTAGTTTCTATCCAATTCTCTGTTTTTCCCATCTACTGTACATCGGCGCCCCATTGACCTTCCAGGGCCACCCCTTCCTCTGGGAACATTCCCGGTGAAGAGCACTTCCGCACTCCCCGATCGTTGCGACGACCCTTCTCGGCCCTTTACCGTTACGTATTTGTTCACGGTAGCCCTCAGCCCCATCTCGGTTTTGTGGAACCATTGCTCTGGGTGTGGGATGCACTTCCCACACTCGGTCGCCAGCCAGGCGAAGAGATTATGGAAGAATAATTGTACAGATATAATATGGTAGGGACTCGAAGTAGGGTTACTGTATTTCCATTATGGAAAAAAGAGGACTTCTTTTTATAAAAAGAGGACACTTCATGTACAAGGTTTTAATACAATAATTTATTTTTCTTAAAGATAAAGTACCTACTATACTGACAAAATAAATACTTCCATCATGGTCATCACTTTCACAATCACACAATAGGCCTACTTCATTATCATTACGGTCTTTTCCTCTTTTTATAACAGAAGAATTTGGTTGATGATGAAATCTCCCGCAACAATTGGAACTTTGTTTTGCTTTGAACCTTGCAACAAACGCTTTGAACTTTTCTTTAAGTATGTCATTAAACAAGGCTTTTCTTTTTGGCTTCATACTCGAAATTTAAGCCCCACAGATACTAACTCCACAAGCCAGCAGAGCAATTTTAACACGACACAGCATATACTGTAGAATCACCACCAGCATACAATACGTTGTGCCAGCTAAGCACTGTAAGCACTATCGCTTCATGGTGTTAAGAAGTATTCTAGGTAAGAAGTGTATGGATTTTGGCGGTTTTTAGGCGAGATAGTTGAAGTTAAATGTAATTTATTTACGCAAATATTATGATGTCGGGCACATCGAAAAGTTGAAAAAACGCAGTATCCTTCGCACATTATACGTCTAGGTCGCATTTAAAAGTAATACTCCCTCCCCCCTCCAAAAAAAAGATATTTCGCCTTTCTTGTAAAATCCACCCGGACAGTTTTTCTTACATCAAAAAGAGGACGCGTCCGGGAAAAAGAGGACGTGTGTTAACCATAACTCGAAGGCTCCACGCCACGAACCCAACATAAAACATTCATGCTTAATGCGGGTCTGGAACCCATACCACGTCACGTGTGTTCACTTACCCCAAACTCCTGTCTCATGCGGCCCATTCACTTGACCGGACACTGTCAGAAATGTCAATAAATCTAATGTAGGTTATTGTATTGATGTACATAAATCTTAATGTACTTTGTATATTAAAAATAGCATAATATATTTGTACACTACATCTATTGGTTGAATTAAACCCAGTGTAGATTTAATGTTCAGGTTCTCACGTTTTCCCTGCCTCTCATCATTCATATCATAATCATTCATAATTACCAGTCCATCAAGACCATCCATTCCTTTCTTCCTGATATGACGATAAAGCTTAGACTATTGCATCGTAATGTACATGTCTTCAGTAAATTTACTGTGCTTTTATGATAATTACTTTAATGTACATTTCATTAAAGTCATGCAGAAATTTCTTACTGTACTATTTGTACAAGTGTCTCGGTAATAAACCATAATTATTTGTTTCAACTACTAATGTAAATAAAACTGACATTTTATGCATTCGCGTTCTTAAATGTTCTTTGTAACATCGAATATACTAAGTTTCTGAATGACAATGACACCATTCGTTTCCGAAGAAACAAGGCAATGTTATTTTCATCATTGGGCTAGATCTATCAACATGTCTGATGAACAATTTTCTCAAAATTAATTAACTCTACCCAGCTCATTTTCACAGATAACTTTTAAATATTCTAGGAACTCCATTAGAAATAATTTGAAGTACTTGTGTTCACATATGTAATAATGCATAAAAAGGGTCCAATATTAACGACGTGAGAGATGTTTGTAATTTTTGAAACATCAAAAGATTACACCATATTGCAGTATGTCATGTAATTCAGTGCATATCACTTTCATGTACAAATTCACAGCACTAACCGTACGAAAAGGTTCAAAGAATAAATTGGCTCTTTAAAAAAAGTATTGTGAGCGTTTTTGGAAATGCGCAATTTTGAGTTCTTTTTCATAGAAAATGTTTGAGTTTTTGAGAAACTTCATGGGAGATAATTTGAAGCACTTGTACTCACAACTGCAACAAAGTATAAAATCGCTCATATTGGAAATATTAACAAAGTGAGAGATATTTAAAAAAAACTTAAATTTTTGTAAGTTTTGAAAAATCAGAAAAAATAAAACCTCAAAATGACATTTATAAATTGTTGGTAAGAGCATTCAGCACTCCACATATAAAATGTTTAAGTAACTAGTGGTGCTACCACGGTACATACTTTCTCGCCTTATTTGTAACTGCTCGGCAATATTATACTTCTACATAAACCTGCAAAAGTATTTTCAAGAAAGTTTATGAGAATATTGATGTACGAAATTGTTGCGTTGAAGGAATTATGTGCAATTCTTTCTGTTATAGAGTCCGGAAAAATATGTAGTTTTAAACGAAAAATAGGTGAGCATAAATGTGTAATCAAAACGATTAAAATATGTAAGAAGGAATGTACTCAGTCCGGTCCCATTAATGTGATCACCCGTCAAATCTTGAAGAATCCCCTTTTGCAACTCTGACCGCTGCGAGACGTGGAGGAAAAGAGTCAATTAGGTTCTGGATGGTACCGGCAGGGATATGGTGCCACGCCGACTCCAGTGCCGTGGACAGCTGCGCTGGGTTTCTCGGATGCGGATCCATGGCGCGAACAGCCCGATTGAGATGATCCTACAGATTCTCGATTGGGTTTTAATCGGGGGAGGTTGGTACTGTAAACTCGGCCTGGTGCTCTTCGAACCACGCTCTTACACTGCGAGCTTAATGACACGTTGCATTGTCCTACTGGTAGATGCCTTTTGGTGAGGAAAAACGATCTGCATATACAGGTGGATATGGTCCCCAAGGATAGCTACATACTTCTGTTGATCCATTGTGCCTTCCAGAGTGACGAGATCGTCCAGGGAACGCCACGAAAACATTCCCCACACCATCCCGTTCCTCCTCCGGCCTGGACCCGACCGGCGATTGTTGGAGAGTGTTTGCGTTCAGTCGTTGCACGCCGTGTACGCCAACGACCATCTGTCCGATGGAGCAGAAAACGTAATTCATCTGAAAAAGCCACTCGCCGCCACTCAGTGGACGTCCAGTTAGGTTATTGGCGGGCAAATCCCAGCCTTCGTCGCTGAGAATAGAAGATAGCACGGGTACATGAACCGGGCGCCTGCTGCGGAGGTCCATACGCAGCAACGCTCGCTGAACGGTTGTTGAGCAGAGCCTGTTGGTAGCCCTTTGGTTCATCTGGGCGGTCAGTTGCTCTACAGTTGCATGTTTTTTATAAACATGCAACTGTAGAGCACATGCACATCTACGGTACGTCGCTCTCCCCTCTGACTATGGTCCGTGGTGCGCCACAGCTGCCTCGGCGCTGATTTTGTTATCGTCGTTTTGCCATGCACGGTGTACTTTAACCACGGCGTCACGCGAACATTTTACAAATATAGCCGTTTCGGAAATGCTTCCGCCCTTGGCCCCAAAGCCAATGATCAAGCCCTTTTGGAGGTGCGATAAAACTGCATTGCGACAACTACTGCACTTTTTTCCGCTTCCACCAAACACGCTTCATACACCCGCCTCTGTTAGTGCTGCCACCTGTCGTCTGTGAGGGGTTATTGCACGTTCACGCGAACATAGGTGGTGGCCACATTAATGGGACTGGACCATGTATTAAGTAGCGGGCGGATGTTTATGACAAGTCATATTTTTATAAGAAAATGCATATTTACGCTTTTTTAGTTTGGAGGTATATTTTGAACAAAATATCGTTACAACCACATATTATGGACATTTTTACGAAAGTGGAATCTTTGAACAATAGCTTGCGTCTTCGCTTCGATGAGTAACTTTCAATATGCCTAAAACGAAAGTCAATAGACGAAACTACAGATGTGGAGGCGAACGCCGGAGCAGTACCCTAACAAACGGGCCACGGACCGCGCGCGATCTTTCCTTCCTCTTCCTTGTCTTATCCTCACCCCTTACACTCACACACACATTTATACTAACATGCACCACACTACCACACATACTGGGAGACCGGTCGGGAGCTTACAGCTTGTCCCGGCTGGGGCGGTATCCCGCTGGTGGCAGATACCTGGTTGTGGGGAAAACCCCGCTAGTCGACGATAGGTCGGCACTGGAACTCGCCAGCCAGCGGGGAAAGATCACAACCACCTCACGAGGAAAAACATTCACTAAATTAACGGGACTAATGGCCTCTATAGTTGACGCGCCCGGAATTACGAACAATTAATCAATCACTAGAGATGTGGATGGAAGATACGTAGCAAATGTGACTGTTGGCACTCTGAAAGAAGACCGACCTGGTAAAACGTTCCTCCTGACACGTGAAATGCTAGAGAAGGCAAATCATTCCACCATCGCAATTCTCTTTTATGGTAAAGGCAGCTAAGGGACTGAAAATGCTATACCTAAAAGTGATACATCTGACATGCCTGATTTGGCTGAAGCACCTACCCTGAAGTAGAAACATTAATATCCAACTCCAAGAAAGTTTTTGTCAAAGCTCCACTTCGCATTCAGAAATTTCTAGAAGTACCTTACTTCCCCAGCCAGTTATAACCCTTTGGGAGAATTGGCCTGATGCCGCGGTGTGCTATTGTAACAACTTAGATGTAGAGAAGATCGTAAAGGCTATTGAACCTGTAGAATTGTCTTCCATAAAAATGACTTAAGTCTTATTTTCAAGCGCTACATTAAAAGTGGACGCGGCTTATTTAGAGTCCAATTGTAACCCTTAACTGGTGACGTGCGGTCTCGGAGACCGCTGAGGCAAACTAAACGCATAGCCCTCCTTTCTGGTACGTCAAAATAAATTTTTCTTTCCAGTACCTTCCTATCTCTTTCTCAACTACACTCACACGCGGGGCAGCGGATTCAGTGATAGCCGTTCGCCTTTGAGGGCCAGTTGAAGTTTCGGAGCGGTCTCGCAGACCTCACATCACCAGTAGTAGGGCTGTTCTTCCCGTAAGGAATGTGCATTGGAATTTTTTTATTAATGGATCATTTTCGAATAACAATGCAGTGTCGTATTTAAATGAAGGTTTTTTAATGTAGTGAAAAATATTTTAAACCATTCTACTAGTTCTTAAGATAATTAATAGTGAAGAAACATTATGGAACAAATTATATCTAGATCTTTACTCGGCGAGTAATAAATAATTATATTAGTTTCATTTTACATATTAACAACAAACCCTTTTATTTTCTTGTTTATTGGATCATTGTTAACGTGAAACAAATTGTCAAGCCAACATGAAATGGAACGCTGAAAATAATCTGCCTAAAACTTTTGAGGTCTCACAGACCGCACGTCACCGGTAAGAGAAGTCTGAAGGCACGTCTCCAGTTAACAGTTAATTCTTTATCTGGACCAATCATGCAACTAAAAGCTTCATGTGCATAACTAAGCAGTGCAATGGATATAGTAAAGTGCATTGAACAGGAATTAAAACATACGAAAGAAACAGTAGCATCTAGAGTGTGAAGAAAATTAGAAAATGCACTGGAAAATAATATTTTTAGGGAGAAGACTTTTGTACCTGCTTGGAATATGTGACATTGTTTGTGGAAACCCTTCATCTGCAGATTTCAAGGAGTTTTTTCCAAGTGATTTAACTCTATTCAAGGAAGCTCCCTTTACACCAAGTGACGTCCAAACAACTTTTTCTTGCTACAAGACGGTACTCGGCGATAACAGGAGAGGATTCTCATTAGCGACCTTAAAATGCATGTGGCCATAAAGTGCAACAATCCTGATACTGATACTTAATGAGAAGTTGAACTATTCATCGTTACAGTTGTTTTTTAGAATACATTTTTTCAAGAATTTAAACTTTTTAAACTCTATATTAATTCCAACATTCAGCAATCGTAATAATAGTGTTTCTGTGAGCCAATAAAAAACAATGAATAATTATATTTATTAAGTCATAATTCTTCGTTCGCAGTATACGATAAAGTAATACCATCTGTATCACATTTCTATTAATATAAATGGAAATAAATAAAGTTTTAAAAGTGCTTTTACACCATTTGAATATTGTTACTGACTTAGCGTTTTTCAAAAATGGAAAAACCTGCAGAAAAATATTAACGTATGTTCGATGATGTTTTCGAGTCTTAATTCAATTATCTCTCAGTGTACGCGCAGGCCTATCAATTGTAACGTTGGAACCGTGATATTTTGAATCTGAATGGGAAAAGAAGGAATCCAATGATTGAATATTGCGACAAAACGAGGGTCTAGAAGCCGAATTCTGAACGTATCTAATAATTGAAAGAGTGATGAAGAAAATTCTAAGAAACAAGGAAGGAGGAAGATCGAATTACTGACATTCTTCTGCATAGTAAAATACTTCTCGAATCATTGTAAATTGAAAACTGGGCATCGGTCAGAGTGTGTATCTTTCTCCCATCCGGAGCAGATCGCCAATCGAGAAATCGAATCGCGCTTTTCACGATTGTGACGCTGAACATCTGGGCGGCACGTAGTCGAATCAGGAATGTGTATTTGCAAGCATACGAGCTAATTGCATCTTGTACGGCTACAGGCTACTGTGGCACAAGCGCTTTCTGTGGCTGCTTCAAAACAGCTCAGTACAAGAAATCTACATACAATACACGTACATCACTTTACAACGCATTATCAGATGACATTGAACAATTGAAGTCGGTACACAAATTTAAGTTAAAAGTAAAATCTTTTCTGTTGCGTAACTGTTTCTATACAATTAGAGACTATACCGATCGTCAAAAATAAAAATAATGTTTATTTTGAACAAAACAATGAGATATAATGAATTAGATTACATTTGTATTGTATAATTTAAAAAAGGACTTAATACGCCTGTAACAAGTAATGAATTTCAGCTTCCAGGTCAATGATCTCCATTTCGATCAGGTTTTTGTGCAGTTTCTCTGATCCATTGAGCAAATGCTGAGATGGCCCCTTGTTTTGCTTCTGGACATAAATGTAGCTTCATTATGCGAACGTTCTGTTGAGTACTCCTTTCGCTTGTAGTGGTACGAGTAGAAATGTTACTATTTTGTTAGCGACGCAGAAAAATCAAATCAGTTCATTTGCCGTTGCAATTGTTTTCTATAACTCGGGGATGAAAATGTCTAGTTTTTTTCTTTCAAATTTTGCTAATCTCGGGCTTTTTTTTTCATTCTAGACCTCATGAAAATATGCGCAAACTCCTCCGCCGCACGTCACATACAAATTTTACTGTTTTTGACCAAATAAATATATAAAAATTAATTGGCGCTGGCGCTGCAGTGCTAGGCTTTGCGTGGTTGCGTCGCCCCTCAGTGAGACGTCATTCGTTATCCAAGTACAGACCAGGGCGGTCATATTCGTTATGAACGCTATAAAGCAATTCCTTGGATTCCTACTAACACTTCAATTGTCTATCTTGGATTACAACTAGATACTAAATTAACATGGAAATCACATATTTTATCTATAATAAATAAAATTAATGTCAAGCTTTTAAAATTATATCCATTTCGAAATAAAAATTATCACTTCTCTGTAGATTCTGCATTGGCTATATTTAAATACATCATTCGGCCTTCGTTAACTTATGCATGCCCCATTTGGGGTGGTGCAGCGAAATCTCATATTAAAAAAAAATAGAGGTTATGCAAAATGAATCTTTAAGGAAAGCATTGAAAGCACCCTGGTTCGCGAGAAAGGATCAAACATTAAACAAACTTGGTATTCTTTCTCTAAAATCCTGGATCCTTCGTCTCTCAGGTAAATTGTAGCTTCCCTCTCTTCTTCTCCTGCGTATACATCTTTTCAGCTAGGAAAAACAGTTAATCCTTTACCGCAAATTAAATAACGTTTCTCAGAAGATCTCTATCATCCTCCTTAGTTATCTCTTCTCTTCCTATATCTGGTACTTATTGTATAAATTTTCATGTATTATGTTGTTTTTATAAACGTTTATTTTTAAGATCATTATGACTTCAAAATCAAACAAAAAAAACTTTACATGTCAGTAACATGTTTAGAGGTTACTTTTTAAGTTTCTCCTCACGTTATATTTGAAGTTGATGTAATTGTTCATGCTCTTGAAAGGCAATTTTTTGTCAAACAAGGATCAATAAATATTTTTAAAAAAAGGGTGATCCGACTAGCGGTCCGCAGTGCCATTTATTGTGACCGAAAGGTTGATTTGAGTGATTCCGGGCCAGCGCGTAAACGGCTAATACAATTCCGCTATACCTTTCAGCCATAGCATTCCTAAAGTGCAGTGCATGCTTTATAGTAAGATGTGGTTGTTATCTTCTCCCGCTGAATGGCGAGATCCGGCGTCACCTACGTTGGCTGGAGGAGACTTTCCTCTACCTGGTATCTCCCACCAGCGGGACACCCGGGTTAAGTTTCCTAACCTCCCAACTGATCACCCGACAAGTGAGGAAGTCCAGTGCGTGTGAGTGTAAGCGTGTGGGGACGGTGTGAGGAAAGAACAAAGAAGAAGAAGAAGAAGGAAAGATCGCGCGCGGTCCGTGATCCATTTGCTAGGATACTGCTCGGGCACTCGCGTGGTGTTGATCAAAGAAACAACGCAAAACTGCCAATAAGAGCAACCTGCCATTAGTATTGCCCTCCAAATGGCGACTTAATCTTACCCAGGTACGTACCTAGAGCCGAAAAATCCGCCACCGGCGAGACTCGAACCCTAGGACCTTCTAGTCTGAAACGCGGCAGAGACAATTGTTACTGTGAGCTGTGTCAGTCAATTCAAACATACGTTTTTTGAATCGGTTTAACTGAAAACTTTTGAAGGTGAGATAGTTACGCTCCAGTGGCATGTAATGAAGGACTTTGGGTAAGCAATAAAATATATATGGCCGGTAAACCATTCATTCGTTTAAAAAAAAGTCGGCTATTCAATTTCCTTACAAAGGTTTCCGAAGTTGTAGTTAGAGTAATGTCTTTCGTTGGCTTTCCCGCCTTAACAATGTTTTTCTGATCTTTAAAGTTCGTCGAAACAAAACCATTTATAAATCTCAAATTACGCACGTGTGTCCATGTACACCGCTGCCTGCAGTGGAAAGATGCACGTTCGTGCTCTTCCTGTCGAAACACTAGCGGGCGCAATATTACTGATTGCGTACCCTAGGGAGTAACTCACATGGTCTGTTATAACAATAAAATAATATGAATTAAGCACGTATAAGCTTAAACATACACTACTCTTAGAATTACGGACTTCAGTGTAAAGAAAACCTATACGCATTTATCATTAAAAGCCGAGATTTTCGTTTGAAACTGTGCTTTCATTCAAGCGTGGTCCCAAAACTCAGCCGGTGGCAGGCCCCACGAAACGCACCGAGCACAACCGATCTCAGCCGAGCTTCCTGACAGCCCGCGCGCCTCGCACATACTGATGCTCGGCAAGTGCGGGCATAACTGCTCGGCAAGTGCGGGCATGCTCGTAACTGCTGGTATAAAACGACATCACGCTTTCAATAATTAGGGGATTTATGTTAGAAATACAGTAAGACTTATTTTCTGTTACGAATAAAGTTTCTTTTTTCAAGTTACACGGTACACAGTGCATACCTTGCGTACACGAATGACACGCCACTGACGCTCGAGAGAATCCTGTGGTCACGGGGTAAAAGTTTTAAGTCAATTTTTGGCAAAATTGGGTTACGTACTGAAACTACAAATGTCTATATTTATTTTAGTAAAACGACCGAATTCAAATGTTGCCTCCTTGACGACAAAAAAGCGTTGGGAAATAGCGCTGAGCATAGGAAGAAGCGTTGGCTCAATAATCTAACCCTTGTTTTTTCCAAACTAAGATTTTTGACTCAAGAACTTTGACGCCGTGACCACAGAATGAATAACTGGAATCCTCCGCGACTGAATGAACGGGCGGGGCGTCCTGTGTGCGACGCAGCCCGAGGACCGCCTCTCGCTAGTATCGACTCTGCCCGCCGCCCCTCCTCGGGTGGCCCGGCCGCTGCGCCGCGGCGCGGCCGAGGGGGAAAAGGGGGCGGGGCGGTCACAAATCACGCGGTGTCCTCTGCTCACGTGCCTTCCGGCGTTTGGAGAGCGCTCTTCTTCTTTTTCTTTTTTTTGATTAGAGTTATATGCAACTTAAAAAATAATGTCGTTTCTTTTTCTTTCCCGTTGGGTCGAAGAGGGTTTAAATCGCAGCGCGTGCGGGGCGGAGGGCGCATAAAAATGGAAATTCCGCGCCCGCCCGAAGCCTCCCTCCCTGGCGCGCGCCCCGCCCCCCCCCCGCCCCCTCCCCGCGCCACCCCCCCCGCTCCGCCCCGCGCCCCACCCCGCGCCCCACCCCCGTGCCCCGCCCCGCGCCCCACCCCGTGCCCCGCCCCGCGCCCCGCCCCGCGCCCCGCCCCGCGCCCCGTCCCGCGCCCACCCCACCCCGCCCCGCGCCCACCTCACCCCGCCCGGGCGGCTGGCCTCGTTTCGTACTGGTTCATCTGCAAAGTATACTCGGTGAGTCAGGAGGAAAGGTACATGCTTTGAGGAGTGATACTACTGGTGATTCCGAACAAAAAAAAACTTCTAATAAGCATATGCCATTTTGTTAACCGTTTCAGGGTTAACTAATGAAAACAAATAGCAACGGGAAAAGTGCGGGTGACAGTAAATTAAGTAATTCCTTTACTTGAGCACAAGTATCTAAAATACGAGCGAGCAGTTCCTCTCTTCTGTCCACTGTGCGCTTGTAGACGTCGCTCTTAAGCCAACCCCACAAACGTAATCCAATCTGCTCGCACGTATTGTAGATGCTTGTGCTCAAGTAAAGGAATGCAGAAATGAGTTCAGATCAGCAACACAACACCTGTCTACATGAGTAACAAAAAGCATTGAAGTTCACGGTCGATTATTTGAACATGTTTTGTAAGGAAATTTACACCATGAAACTATCCATAACATAACAGTATCTTCATTTACTGTCACCTGCAGTTTTCCCGTTCCTAGTTGTTTTTATTAGTTTACCCTGAAACGGTTAAGAAAAGGCCATATATTTATTAGAAGCTTTTTGCTCAGAATCACCAGTAGTATCACCACTTAAAGCTTGTACCTTTCCTCCTGACTCACCCCGTGTACAGTCGACTTCGGTTGTACTGAACAAGGATATGATGAACCCTTGGTTATAGTGAACTTACGTCGCTGGTCCCGTTTCACTTACATTACAAATGAGCAAAAGAAGATTCGGTCATAGTGAACCTGAACCTCGGCTATAGTGACCGTAGGAAATAAATCCAAGAAATTAATTGGATCTCGCGTGTCATTAGTCGAGTGAAAGGGCCTTCGGAGGGTGGGACGGTGTCAAACAGTGCAAGAGTCATTGAAAGGTGTTAACAATGCATTACGATACTTCGAGACAGAAGACAATGCAGAATCAAGTATGGAGATAGCACGAACTCTGGAGAATGGTCTAGAGAAATTACTAATGGAAAACGTAAGAAGCAATGGAAAATAAATAATTTTTTAAGGTCAAATAAAAATATTGAAATTTTTACTTTGTGCTGTTAATGAATTTTACTGTACCTCTACATTAATAAAATCATTAAATTCTCGAGAAATATTTAATTACAACATCATCGGATATAGTGGACCTCTGATACAGTGAATCGAACGTGTCAGTCCCCAGAAGTTCACTATTACCGGAGTCGACTGTAGGAATTAGTATAGTGGATAACCGGGAGAGGTGGCTCAGGGCATCGACTGATTCTGTCGCTGTCTGGAGGAGAATTCTAACGGCCGGCTGCTCTGATCGGTAGTTTTTTCGCGGCTCCTCTGATCAACGCCAGGCGAATGCCGGAGTAGTACCGTAAAAAACGGGCTACGCACCGCTCGCGATCTTTCCTTCCCATTCCTTCTCCTATCCTCACACTCTTACACACACACTAACATGCTCTACACTACCACACATGCCGGGAGATTGGTCGGGAGCTTAGGGCTTGTCCCGGCTGGGGCGGTCCCCCTTTGGTAGGAGATGCCTGTTGGGGAAAACCCCGCTAGCCGACGCCAGGTCGGCGCCGGCTATTGTTATCCAGCGGGCAAGACCGCAGCCTCCTCCCGGGCAAAAAACTTACATCACACTTAAGGGGATTGATGCGGGACTAGCAGTTGACGTGCCAGGGATGACTGTTAATCAATCATATACTGGTTGCAGTTATTTAATGCTGATAGAAGTCGACGTCGAGATATGGACGGAAATGCACGTTTTGGGAACTCCTGAGACCTAAAAAAGTATTTTCTTTTAAATATCTGTCCGTCCGCCCGTTCATGTCCTGTCTGTCTCTCTTCCTGTCTGTCCGTCCATCTAGCAGACTGGCGTTTCGAAAGAAAAAAAAATAACAACAAACATTTGTCTGCTGTAACAGAACTTCCAATTGTGTATTTTCCTCAAAATTTGGCCTTTGTGTTTTTACAGCCTTCCATATCTTTCTCTAAACCTACTACGTATATGGGGAAGTAAAAATTCGTGAACACGATTTTGTTAAAACGGCTCCAATTATTTTTTTTTTTTCATTTTAACTTTTTGTACGGACGGAGCCCAACGTATTGAATCGCTTGATATGAGCGACAATTCGACTAAAAATCGTGAGTTTTTAATTGCAATAGGAAAATGTCAACCTTGCGAAACGGCAGTTTGATGTTCTTGGAATGCTTCTAATTGTTGGTCGACTTAGATGGAACGATAAGGAGGCATTAACTTTAATGTTACAATATCGCTATGTGAAATAAATTGGTTTATTCTACTATGTTATGGTCGGGAAGAAGGTACGTGATCAATAAAAATACATGAGATGGATTTTACGTAATGACACCGTAGTTATAGTTTGTATATATTTCACACATCGCACACAGTGAGATGATGCTCAAATGTTGATTTTGTGATGAAGCATTTGCTTTAAAAAATTACTTTCGTACCAACGTTTCTATTCCGTTCCAGAAACAATATTTAAATGATAAAATATTACAGATTTGTAATCTTATTGTTATGCCTCCATAAGGCGATAAATTGAATGGCGTCCAGTTCTAGATGTTTAATTAACACATTTCTTTTACTTTAAAAAGGTTTGATCTCTTATTATTGTATTAAAAAATTGGAAGCTCCTTTTGATGTAATTAAGGCAAGAGTGTTTGAAATTATCCTTGCTGGTTTGTAAAATGTGCAGCAAATACTGTAACAGTTGGGATTTATTCGTGTTTGTTTCTTTTGTAGAAGTAAGAAAAGACTGCTGCTTCTGACAATCAAAATAATTGCAGAAATGGTCCGCAGGCCCATTGTTTCAATTGGTCTTCTTCAAGCTGAAGTGAAATTATTATATGATAGTATAAGCAACGCGGCGTTGCCCGGACTTTCTTCTTATCCAATCCTTGTGAAAGAGGAGAAAGATACTGTTTTTTATAAACCACGTTGTTTAAGACTATTTTTTTAATGTAATTGATTCAATTTGTAATAAAATACTTCAATTTTCTCGCATTTTTTCTACAGTACAAAGCTTTTAGATTTTTTGTATCTTACTGCGTCTGGGGGAATCTATTCGGAACCGGCTCTGCCGCACCGCTACTGGCTTCTGGCAGAATGTATTAGGATCCGGTATGTTCTTAGCGACATAGTAATAATAATGATTCTGATGCGTCTACTTACATATTATTTAAATTATTTATTTTCCGCATTCCTGTTGTATTAACGTTGCCTGTTGCCAAACTTTGCAAGGACACTGTGTCAATCCTGAGCAAGAGCCTGTGACATATTCGTATCGAACTTCATTTTGTGATATCGATGTGGTTACATGTCGTTGAATTCACTTGTATTAGTATAGGAGATTTCGTAACCGTTCCTATTAATTCAAGAAAGTATATGCTATTGTAGAACACATAGTTTTTTTTCTCGGGTAGTGCAAAGTGCGCTGATAAAAATGGAGCTAGACCGTTTTTCGTTGAATTGTGAATTTTCGAAAATTGCAGAAGTTACAAATAATGCACGACCAAAAAGAAAGTGCAATTGGATTACCACTACTTAATTTATTTCCGTTTGGTAGGAAAATAAATGGCAAGCTGCAAGGAAAAAATGACGGTTTGTCGACAGGAAAACACGAATATGGCCCAGTGATTCCGAAAAAGTTGATTTTCCAAGGTCATTTAAACAAATTATATAGTAAATTACTTTCTCGAATACGAGGTGTAGGTATAATCCACGTTTTGTGGTTTACTGATAAGAAAAAGCGAATTTCCCTATGTGTCCGTCGTCTCTCCATCTACTTTCCACCGTCCGTCTGCCTGACCGTTCGTCCGTTCCCTCCGTTGTCGGTGATCAACACAAAGGCCTAAACCAGGGGTTCCCAACTTATTTCTTTCATCAGCTCCCTTTAATAGAATGTTTCCTTCGTCGCCTCCCTTACGTTTTCTCTATAATACACAACATCTATTATCATGACTCAAAGAATTGCACATAAATGATTTAAAGATAACATTTTCGAACCCCAATAGTCTCGTAAATATCTCGATATTCCAATTATCGAAGATACTTCCGCTTTTGAGTAGCTGAGTCTAGTCTTCATTTAAATACAGTGATTACAAAATGTTGAGTATTGTTAATGTCTGGTCATGACATTACTCCAGTGCGTATTGCGGAGAGTACTTCCTTGTGCGATAGGGTATCGTTGTCGATGCATAGTTATAATTCCTTGAGTTATAACTATGCATTACTTCGAATATCAACAGCCGGATGGTCTAGTTGAGTGAACAAGTTCGTTTCGCACGGTATTTATTTGCCACGGTTCCGGTCCTAGCCCGGGAAAATATTTTTCCTTGTTGGAAATTCATTTGCAGGTTCAACTAACATTGTAATATTACGGAACTGTCAGGTTTAATACGGCAAATTATGTTCTCTTGTAGCACCACTGCTTTAATTTGCAAACAGAACCATGTTATTTCGATCTATATTTGATTAACAATTGAGTAAACGTGAATGTTAATGGGATTGGTAAGTTCTCTGTAACATTAACAGTTGACTCCTTAGTATGGGAGTACTTGAATCATTCTGTACGGAAAATGAATTTATGTTTCTATCAGTTATGAAAGATTGGAAGACTGTAAATGCAAATATTAATTATAAGTCGAGGAAATCATTTTGGAATGACGTAAGAAACAAAAATACAGCACAAAGTAAACTGAACAATTTTGAAATACAATCTGTAGTCAGATTAATACAAAAACAATCATTTTTATCTTATCCATTTCTTGGAGAAGCTCAGTGAAAACGTTCTGAAATTAAAAAAAAAAGTTATTGTACTAGTAAGATTTTCGTCATTTGTGTTCTCAAGTACTTAGCTAACACCATTTGACACTCTTCGTGTCATGTCAACAATGCGGGTCATAAAAGAAGAGCAGATATTGTTTTTCTCAAATATACATTGGATGCTACATTGGAATCCTCATCGGAGAATCAATGCTCTGTCTTTGTTCGAAATACGCTGTTTTTAGCAGGGCCGGAATTCACCTTCAAGCAAAACAAGCAGTTGCTTGGGGGCCCCAATCCACAAGGGACCCCGCGCTTGGGAAAAATATGCATTATATATTTTCTAATGTAAAATGTATTTAATGTAATAAATAAAATATATGTAAAATTGTACATATAAAGTTATTTGTTTTCATTTCTATTTGTACGGAATGTATTGCATTAAGATTTTTATTTAATAAAGATGGAGCTATATTGGTTTAGTGGTGAAATGTCGTTGGCATTTATTATTAAATGATCACAGGTGTTGTCATTGCCAACAATGTTCTTTATTTTAAGAGCAGCTTTCGATGGCTTAGCCATCATCATCAGTTTTCTAGTACAAGAAAATAGCAAACAATTAATTAAACAATTAAAAGCTAATGTTAATCTCTTGTTTTATTGTTATCTCTTGCTTTTAATTGATTAATTAATTGTTTGATATTTTCTTGTACTAGAACACTGATAATGATGGCTAAGCCATCGAAAGCTGCTCTTAAAATAAAGAACATTGTTGGCAATGACAACACCTGTGATCATTTAAAGATGGAGGTATTTTAATGGGATGGGGGTCAACACAATTTTGTTCTTGTGGCCCCGCAATACTTAAATCCGGCCCTGGTTTTTAGTGACTTTAGTAATTTTTCTTTCCGAGATATCGCATTATAACGACAGAGATGGGAGGGATCCCAGCGGAATCTCCTTAAGGCTTTCCTAGACGTCGGCGAGGCGGCAACACCGCAGTGGAGCGGCGCGGGGCCGTGTGGTGGGGGGCGGTGGGTCGATAGCGACGCGTGCGAGAGGCGGAGACCGAGACGTCGACCAATCGCTGGCGCCTTGACCGCCTCCGCGACCGCCACCATTTTCATGCTCGCGACTTCGTTCGGAAAAAAATCTTCTTTTGCGCATGAAGTATTCATATATTGCGTTTGAATTACCTCTAGTTGTGTGTTCATCGAAGGTGAATTAAGATTGTTCTTGTCATGTCGTTTTGGCGGGTGACGTTTTATAACATTATACACAACTGGATTTTTTCCCCATTAGGGGATTTAAACAAAGAGAAAGGAAGAAAGATGACGTTTGTTTGCGGCAATTCGCGAAGGAGACGCCGACTGCTGTGATTCCTGATTCTCGCCTTCGATCCCCCATTCCACCTCTTTTCTCTACCCGTCGCCATTTCAGTCAGTCCGCGCTCACCACTATACATAAAAAGAAAAGATGGAGATTCTATCTGGCTTTTATCAGATCTCGCCCGTTGCGGGAGTAAATCACAAGAGACAGCGGCAGGAATAGGAGGCCCCTTAGAGCCCCGGAGTATATGTCCGCCCCCGCGGCGGATGGGGTGAGGAGGAGGTGATTGAGAGCCAATGACGCGTCCCAGGATGCTTC
>JAHLJT010004567.1:16169313-16181915 GCA_031308135.1 Acheta domesticus | reverse complement strand
AGTGGTACGAGTAGAAATGTTACTATTTTGTTAGCGACGCAGAAAAATCAAATCAGTTCATTTGCCGTTGCAATTGTTTTCTATAAACTCGGGGATGAAAATGTCTAGTTTTTTCTTTCAAATTTTGCTAATCTCGGGCTTTTTTTTCATTCTAGACCTCATGAAAATATGCGCAAACTCCTCCGCCGCACGTCACATACAATTTTTACTGTTTTTGACCAAATAAATATATAAAATTAATTGGCGCTGGCGCTGCAGTGCTAGGCTTTTGCGTGGTTGCGTCGCCCCTCCGTGAGACGTCATTCGTTATCCAAGTACAGACCAGGGCGGTCATATTCGTTATGAACGCTATAAAGCAATTCCTTGGATTCCTACTAACACTTCAATTGTCTATCTTGGATTACAACTAGATACTAAATTAACATGGAAATCACATATTTTATCTATAATAAATAAATTAATGTCAAGCTTTTAAAATTATATCCATTTCGAAATAAAAATTATCACTTCTCTGTAGATTCTGCATTGGCTATATTTTAAATACATCATTCGGCCTTCGTTAACTTATGCATGCCCCATTTGGGGTGGTGCAGCGAAATTTCATATTAAAAAAAAATAGAGGTTATGCAAATGAATCTTTAAGGAAAGCATTGAAAGCACCGTGGTTCGCGAGAAAGGATCAAACATTAAACAAACTTGGTATTCTTTCTCTAAATCCTGGATCCTTCGTCTCTCAGGTAAATTGTAGCTTCCCTCTCTTCTTCTCCTGCGTATACATCTTTTCAGCTAGGAAAAACAGTTAATCCTTTACCGCAAAATAAATAACGTTTCTCAGAAGATCTATCATCCTCCTTAGTTATCTCTTCTCTTCCTATATCTGGTACTTATTGTATAAATTTTCATGTATTATGTTGTTTTTATAAACGTTTATTTTTAAGATCATTATGACTTCAAAATCAAACAAAAAAAACTTTTACATGTCAGTAACATGTTTAGAGGTTACTTTTTTAAGTTTCTCCTCACGTTATATTTGAAGTTGATGTAATTGTTTCATGCTCTTGAAAGGCAATTTTTTGTCAAACAAGGATCAATAAATATTTTTAAAAAAAGGGTGATCCGACTAGCGGTCCGCAGTGCCATTTATTGTGACCGAAAGGTTGATTTGAGTGATTCCGGGCCAGCGCGTAAACGGCTAATACAATTCCGCTATACCTTTCAGCCATAGCATTCCTAAAGTGCAGTGCATGTTTTATAGTAAGATGTGGTTGTTATCTTCTCCCGCTGAATGGCGAGGTCCGGCGTCACCTACGTTGGCTGGAGGAGACTTTCCTCTACCTGGTATCTCCCACCAGCGGGACACCCGGGTTAAGTTCCTAACCTCCCAACTGATCACCCGACAAGTGAGGAAGTCCAGTGCGTGTGAGTGTAAGCGTGTGGGGAGGTGTGAGGAAAGAACAAAGAAGAAGAAGAAGGAAAGATCGCGCGCGGTCCGTGATCCATTTGCTAGGATACTGCTCGGGCACTCGCGTGGTGTTGATCAAAGAACCGCGCAAAACTGCCAATAAGAGCAACCTGCCATTAGTATTGCCCTCCAAATGGCGACTTAATCTTACCCAGGTACGTACCTAGAGCCGAAAATCCGCCACCGGCGAGACTCGAACCCTAGGACCTTCTAGTCTGAAACGCGGCAGAGACAATTGTTACTGTGAGCTGTGTCAGTCAATTCAAACATACGTTTTTTGAATCGGTTTAACTGAAAACTTTTGAAGGTGAGATAGTTACGCTCCAGTGGGCATGTAATGAAGGACTTTGGGTAAGCAATAAAATATATATGGCCGGTAAACCATTCATTCGTTTAAAAAAAAGTCGGCTATTCAATTTCCTTACAAAGGTTCCGAAGTTGTAGTTAGAGTAATGTCTTTCGTTGGCTTTCCCGCCTTAACAATGTTTTTCTGATCTTTAAAGTTCGTCGAAACAAAACCATTTATAAATCTCAAATTACGCACGTGTGTCCATGTACACCGCTGCCTGCAGTGGAAAGATGCACGTTCGTGCTCTTCCTGTCGAAACACTAGCGGGCGCAATATTACTGATTGCGTACCCTAGGGAGTAACTCACATGGTCTGTTTATAACAATAAATAATGTGAATTAGCACGTATAAGCTTAAACATACACTACTCTTAGAATTACGGACTTCAGTGTAAAGAAACCTATACGCATTTATCATTAAAAGCCGAGATTTTCGTTTGAAACTGTGCTTTCATTCAAGCGTGGTCCCAAAACTCAGCCGGTGGCAGGCCCCACGAAACGCACCGAGCACAACCGATCTCAGCCGAGCTTCCTGACAGCCCGCGCGCCTCGCACATACTGATGCTCGGCAAGTGCGGGCATGCTCGTAACTGCTGGTTATAAACGACATCACGCTTTCAATGAATTAGGGGATTTATGTTAGAAATACAGTAACACTTATTTTCTGTTACGAATAAAGTTTCTTTTTTTCAAGTTACACGGTACACAGTGCATACCTTGCGTACACGAATGACACGCGACTGACGCTCGAGAGAATCCTGTGGTCACGGGGTAAAAGTTCTTAAGTCAATTCTTGGCAAAATTGGGTTAAGTACTGAAACTACAAATGTCTATATTTAATTTTAGTAAAACGACCGAATTCAAATGTTGCCTCCTTGACGACAAAAAAGCGTTGGGAAATAGCGTTGAGCATAGGAAGAAGCGTTGGCTCAATAATCTAACCCTTGTTTTTTCCAAACTAAGATTTTTGACTCAAGAACTTTGACGCCGTGACCACAGAATGAATAACTGGAATCCTCCGCGACTGAATGAACGGGCGGGGCGTCCTGTGTGCGACGCAGCCCGAGGACCGCCTCTCGCTAGTATCGACTCTGCCCGCCGCCCCTCCTCGGGTGGCCGGCCGCTGCGCCGCGGCGCGGCCGAGGGGGAAGAGGGGGCGGGCGGTCACAAATCACGCGGTGTCCTCTGCTCACGTGCCTTCCGGCGTTTGGAGAGCGCTCTTCTTCTTTTTTCTTTTTTTGATTAGAGTTATATGCAACTTAAAAATAATGTCGTTTCTTTTTCTTGCCCGTTGGGTCGAAGAGGGTTTAAATCGCAGCGCGTGCGGGGCGGAGGGCGCATAAAAATGGAAATTCCGCGCCCGCCCGAAGCCTCCCTCCCTGGGGCGCGCCCCGCCCACCCCGCCCCGCCCCGCGCACCACCCCGCGCCCCACCCCGCGCCCCCCCCCGCGCCCCGCCCCGCACCCCGCCCCGCGCCCCATACCCGCGCCCACCCCACCCCGCCCCGCGCCCACCTCACCCCGCCCCGCGCCCCGCCCTGCCCCACCCCGCCCGCCCGCGCCCCGCCCCGCGCACTAACCCGCGCACCACCCGCGCCCCGCCCCGCGCCCCGTCCCGCCCCCCGCCACGTCCCGCGCCCACCCACACCCACTCCGCCCCGCGCCCACCCCACCTCACCCCGCCCCGCCCTGCCCCACCCGCCACGCCCGTGCCCCGCCCCGCCCCGTGCCCGCCCCCGCCCTGTGCCCCGCCCCGCGGCGGCCCGCCCGCGCTAGCGGCGGTGGTGGCTCACCGCCCGCCCGGGCGGCTGACCTCGTTCGTACTGGTTCATGTGCAAAGTAAACTCGGTGAGTCAGGAGGAAAGGTACATGCTTTGAGGGGTGATACTACTGGTGATTCGGAACAAAAAAAAACTTCTAATAAGCATATGCCATTTTGTTAACCGTTTCAGGGTAAACTAATGAAAACAAATAGCAACGGGAAAAGTGCGGGTGACATTAAATGAAGATACTGTTATGATATGGTTTGTTTAATGGTGTAAGTTTCCTCACCAAAACATGTTCAAACAGTCAACCGTGAACTTCAATGCTTTTTGTTACTCTCGTAGACAGGTGTTGTGTTGCTGATCTGAACTCATTTCTGCATTCCTTTACTTGAGAACAAGCATATAAAATACGAGCGAGCAGTTCCTCTCTTCTGTCCACTCTGCGCTTGTAGACGTCGCTCTTAAGCCAACCCACAAACGTAATCCAATCTGCTCGCACGTATTGTAGATGCTTGTGCTCAAGTAAAGGAATGCAGAAAATGAGTTCAGATCAGCAACACAACACCTGTCTACATGAGTAACAAAAGCATTGAAGTTCACGGTCGATTATTTGAACATGTTTTGTAAGGAAATTTACACCATTAAACTATCCATAACATAACAGTATCTTCATTTACTGTCACCTGCAGTTTTCCCGTTCTAGTTGTTTTTATTAGTTTACCCTGAAACGGTTAAGAAAAGGCCATATATTTATTAGAAGCTTTTTGCTCAGAATCACCAGTAGTATCACCCCTCAAAGCTTGTACCTTTCCTCCTGACTCACCCTGTGTACAGTCGACTTCGGTTGTACTGAACAAGGATATGATGCACCCTTGGTTATAGTGAACTTACGTCGCTGGTCCCGTTTCACTTACATTACAAATAAGCAAAAGAAGATTCGGTTATAGTGAACCTGAACCTCGGCTATAGTAACCGTAGGAATAAATCCAAGAAATTAATTGGATCTCGCGTGTTATTAGTCGAGTGAAAGGGCCTTCGGAGGTGGGGACGGTGTCAAAACAGTGCAAGAGTCATTGAAAGGTGTTAAGACTGCATTACGATACTTCGAGACAGAAGACAATGCAGAATCAAGTATGGAGATAGCGCGAACTCTGGACAATGGTCTAGAGAAATTACTAATGGAAAACGTTAGAAGCAATGGAAAATAAATAATTTTTTAAGGTCAAATAAAAATATTGAAATTTTTACTTTGTGCTGTTAATGAATTTTACTGTACCTCTACATTAATAAAATCATTAAATTCTCGAGAAATATTTAATTACAACATCATCGGATATAGTGGACCTCTGATATAGTGAATCGAACGTGTCAGTCCCCAGAAGTTCACTATTACCGGAGTCGACTGTAGGAATTAGTATAGTGGATAAACCGGGAGAGGTGGCTCAGGGCATCGACTGATTCTGTCGCTGTCTGGAGGAGAATTCTAACGGCCCGGCTGCTCTGATCGGTAGTTTTTCGCGGCTCCTCTGATCAACACCAGGCGAATGCCGGAGTAGTACCGTAAAAAACGGGCTACGCACCGCTCGCGATCTTTCCTTCCCATTCGTTGTCCTATCCTCACACCCTTACACACACTTACACTAACATGCACTACACTACCCACACTGCCAGGAGACCGGTCGGGATCTTACAGCTTGTCCCGGCTGGGGCGGTCCCCCTTGGTAGGAGATGCCTGTTGGGGAAAACCCCGCTAGCCGACGGCAGGTCGGCGCCGGATATCGTTATCCAGCGGGCAAGACGCAGCCTCCTCCCGGGCAAAAAACGTACATCACACTTAAGGGGATTAATGCGGGACTAGCAAGTTGACGTGCCAGGGATGACTGTTAATCATATACTGGTTGCAGTTATTAATGCTGATAGAAGTCGACGTCGAGATATGGACGGAAATGCACGTTTTTGGGAACTCCTGAGACCTAAAAAAGTATTTTCTTTTTAAATATCTGTCCGTCCGCCCGTTCATGTCCTGTCTGTCTCTCTTCCTGTCTGTCCGTCCATCTAGCAGACTGGCGTTTCGAAAGAAAAAACAACAAACATTTGTCTGCTGTAACAGAACTTCCAATTGTGTATTTTCCTCAAAATTTGGCCTTTGTGTCTTTACGGCCTTCCATATCTTTCTCTAAACCTACTACGTATATGAGGAAGTAAAAATTCGTGAACACGATTTTGTTAAAACGGCTGCAATAATTTTTTTTTTCATTTTAACTTTTTGTACGGACAGAGCCCAATGTATTGAATTGCTTGATATGAGCGCCAATTCGTCTGAAAATCGTGAGTTTTTAATTGCAATAGAAAATGTCAACCTTGCGAAACGGCAGTTTGATGTTCTTGGAATGCTTCTAATTGTTGGTCGACTTAGATGGAACGATAAGGAGGTTACAATATCACTGTGTGAAATAAATTGGTTTATTCTACTATGTTATGGTCGGGAAGAAGGTACGTGATCAATAAAATACATGAGATGGATTTTACGTAATGACACCGTAGTTATAGTTTGTATATTTCACACATCTCACACAGTGAGATGATGCTCAAATGTTGATTTTGTGATGATGCATTTGCTTTAAAAAATTACTTGCGTACCAACGTTTCTATTCCGTTCCAGAAACAATATTTAAATGATAAAATACTACAGATTTGTAATCTTATTGTTACGCCTCCATAAGGCGATAAATTGAATGGGCGTCCTGTTCTGGATGATTAATTTACACATTTCTTTTACTTTAAAAAGGTTGATCTCTTATTATTGTATTAAAAAATTGGAAGCTCCTTTTGATGTAATCAAGGCAAGAGTGTTTGAAATTGTCCTTGCTGGTTTGTAAAATGTGCAGCAAATACTGTAACAGTTGGGATTTATTCGTGTTTGTTTCTTTTGTAGAAGTACGAAAAGACTGCTGCTTCTGACAATCAAAATAATTGCAGAAATGGACCGCAGGCCCATCGTTTCAATTGGTCTTCTTCAAGCTGAAGTGAAATTATTATATGATAGTATAAGCAACGCGGCGTTGCCCGGACTTTCTTCATATCCAATCCTTGTGAAAGAGGAGAAAGATACTGTTTTTTATAAACCACGTTGTTTAAGACTATTTTTTTTAATGTAATTGATTCAATTTGTAATAAAATACTTCAATTTTCTCGCATTTTTTCTACAGTACAAAGCTTTTAGATTATTTGTATCTTACTGCGTCTGGGGGAATCTATTCGGAATCGGCTCTGCCGCACCGCTACTGGCTTCTGGCAGAATGTATTAGGATCCGATATGTTTTTAGCGACATACTAATAATAATGATTCTGATGCGTCTACTTACATATTATTTTAATTATTTATTTTCCGCATTCCTGTTGTATTAACGTTGCCTGTTGCCAAACTTTGCAAGGACACTGTGTCAATCCTGAACAAGAGCCTGTCACATATTCGTATCGAACTTCATTTTGTGATATCGATGTGGTTACATGTCGTTGAATTCACTTGTATTAGTATAGGAGATTTCGTAACCGTTCCTATTAATTCAAGAAACTATATGCTATTGTAGAACACATAGTTTTTTTCTCGGGTAGTGCAAAGTGCGCTGATAAAAATGGAGCTAGACCGTTTTTCGTTGAATTCTGAATTTTCGAAAATTGCAGGAAGTTACAAATAATGCACGACCAAAACGAAAGTGCAATTGGATTACGCTACACTTAATTTATTTCCGTTTGGTAGGAAAAGAAATGGCAAGGTGCAAGGAAAAATGACGGTTTGTCGACAGGAAAACACGAATATGGCTCAGTGATTCCGAAAAAGTTGATTTTCCAAGGTCATTTAAACAAATTATATAGTAAATTACTTTCTCGAATACGAGGTGTAGGTATAATCCACGTTTTGTGGTTTACTGATAAGAAAAAGCGAATTTCCCTATGTGTCCGTCGTCTCTCCTATCTACTTTCCACCGTCCGTCTGCCTGACCGTTCGTCCGTTCCCTCCGTTGTCGGTGATCAACCAACACCCCCTGGATATAGAAAGCCTCCACATGATTCTGACGTCATCAAAGGTAGTCTGACCGGACAGCTGCGGCAGATCGCAGTTATACCAGAAACCCGTACTACGTTTGCAATTACTATTCTAGAAATGCATTACAAAATATATGTTCATATTTAATGTTCACATCAGTGAAATTTTATACTATATTTCTTTCAAGAATCCATAAGAAATTCGTTTGAATGCATTTAGCTTCAAGTTCTTATAAGTGATCTTAAAAACGTATTTTTGCAGATACTTTACACCCCCAGCATTTAACATTATTACCAAGGAATATAGTGAAAACATAATAAGGTAGTCATAATGTATGTTTCAAAAAGTCCAGTCACATTTATTAATACATTAACACTACACAATATTATCAAATTATAAATTATCCAGTCAGATTTTTCAACTTTCTTTCAGCACTTTTACAAAATATATAGTCTTTGATCTTCTTGCAATATTAAAAAAATGTTTTCATTGTTGACAGCAACTTAATGATGTGTTCTAAATAATGTTCACTAGGTCAAATACCATCAAAAAGCATGCATTCATTTGCAAGCTCGGACATTTCTACCTCCGACAATCTAATCTCTCAATAAAAAAAAATTGAACGTGATGAAATTGAAAATAAAAGGCATCAACGAACTGTATAATTAAGATGGAGCAAAAATTGTTGTTTTTATGAACAAGAATTTGTATATTTTTCCAATAAAAATCTTGAAATAACTTTTATTTTCAGTTATCTGCTTTACTACATGGAGAGTATTAAATTCCTGATAAATTTTCTAATCAAAAACATATCCAACATGTCTTAAATTAAATTAATATTGCTAATATTTCTTGGAAAATCTTGATTTCTTAATTTCGTCACAGTTTTTCTGTATAAACTAAAATTCAAAGCACTATCTACAACTTCCGAAAGAGAATCACTGGATGAGGATTCCACAATAGTTTTAAAAAGGAAACACGATCATCACTTTGTTTAACAACTGGAAACACTGAAACTTTCCTCAAATTTTCCAACGTTGTACAAAGAAACTGTTAATTATAACTTGCTGCAAAATCACACTAGCAGCATCGACAGCTACCGGTTGATGTTCTTCAGCCTTCTCTTCTTTTCTGCTGGAGTTTCTCGCCTTCTTGGCTAGAAAAGGAGGTAGGGCAGTGAAGAAATCCTCCACAATTTTTTTAATTGAGAGACACTCAATTTAGAAAATGATATTTCGCCCGTCGTATCGCACATAACTGTTTTATATCATTCTCATGAAAGTGGCGATTGCAAACCTGTAAAATATTGCAAAAGTTAAAACCTGTTTAATACTAGTAATTATAACAGCAAAAGCATTTAAAAATCAAGAAAATAATTAACCAAGAACAATAATAAGACAAACATTGGATTTAGCTAGGACGGATTAAAATGAATTTGAACGAATTTAGGATCTTAATTACATTCTGATATAATGTATAACCTAAAATATTTGAAATTATTTAAATGTTCGTTTCTGTAAGCATTATTATTGGAACTGGTAATTTTTAAGAGTAAAACTCACTGTATAAGTTGAGTTCAAACTTGGTCTAATAGAAAATAAATATTACTCGTTTTTGAAACATGTTGCAGAACATTCTAAAAGGTTTTTCCGCAAGGAAATGACTATAAATAAAATGAATACTTACAATGGATGTTCTTGAAGAGTTGTAATTCCGTCGATGTTCCGCAGGTCTTTTCGCATTTCATGTACAGCAGGTCTTTTTCGTCGCATTTCAGTGTCTTTTGAGAAATCAAATAGGCCCTACTTAGACTTTAAACCCTTATAAGCGCAACGCACTGCAGTTATACTGCGATTTTTGTAGGAAGAGCTCTCAAGATAACTCAAATCCCATCTTCGCGATGAATATGTCACGGCATTTCGTATCATTCACAGTCGTTCCGCTAGATTTCGCACGATCGCGACCGTATGAAGCAGTGCTTGCGATCATGCGACTTCTACCGGCAAGACCGAGAAAAGACGCAAAATGCCGTGACATATTCCATCGCGAAGATGGGATTTGAGTGGCCTTGAGAGCTCTTCCTACAAAAATCGCAGTATAAGTACAGCGCATTTATATCGCTTTTTGGAAGAAACATCACTGATATGCTAACCCCCAATACTTAAAATGAATACTGAATATCTTCACCTATTGGGAAAATTTTCACATCTTTCAAATTACAACACACCGCTGCTACCAAACCAACTGACCATGTGGAAATCACTTTGTTGACTAGGACTACCCTGGCGCCATGCCACTACGTCACAAAATCAGTGTGGAGGCTCTTTATTCAGGGGGTTAGATCAACACAAAGGCCTAAACCAGGGTTCCCAACTTATTTCTTTCATCAGCTCCCTTTAATAGAATGTTTCCTTCGTCGCCTCCCTTACGTTTTCTCTATAATACACAACATCTATTATCATGACTCAAAGAATTGCACATAAATGATTTAAAGATAACATTTTCGAACCCCAATAGTCTCGTAAATATCTCGATATTCCAATTATCGAAGATACTTCCGCTTTTGAGTAGCTGAGTCTAGTCTTCATTTAAATACAGTGATTACAAAATGTTGAGTATTGTTAATGTCTGGTCATGACATTACTCCAGTGCGTATTGCGGAGAGTACTTCCTTGTGCGATAGGGTATCGTTGTCGATGCATAGTTATAATTCCTTGAGTTATAACTATGCATTACTTCGAATATCAACAGCCGGATGGTCTAGTTGAGTGAACAAGTTCGTTTCGCACGGTATTTATTTGCCACGGTTCCGGTCCTAGCCCGGGAAAATATTTTCCTTGTTGGAAATTCATTTGCAGGTTCAACTAACATTGTAATATTACGGAACTGTCAGGTTTAATACGGCAAATTATGTTCTCTTGTAGCACCACTGCTTTAATTTGCAAACAGAACCATGTTATTTCGATCTATATTTGATTAACAATTGAGTAAACGTGAATGTTAATGGGATTGGTAAGTTCTCTGTAACATTAACAGTTGACTCCTTAGTATGGGAGTACTTGAATCATTCTGTACGGAAAATGAATTTATGTTTCTATCAGTTATGAAAGATTGGAAGACTGTAAATGCAAATATTAATTATAAGTCGAGGAAATCATTTTGGAATGACGTAAGAAACAAAAATACAGCACAAAGTAAACTGAACAATTTTGAAATACAATCTGTAGTCAGATTAATACAAAACAATCATTTTTATCTTATCCATTTCTTGGAGAAGCTCAGTGAAAACGTTCTGAAATTAAAAAAAAAAGTTATTGTACTAGTAAGATTTTCGTCATTTGTGTTCTCAAGTACTTAGCTAACACCATTTGACACTCTTCGTGTCATGTCAACAATGCGGGTCATAAAAGAAGAGCAGATATGTTTTTCTCAAATATACATTGGATGCTACATTGGAATCCTCATCGGAGAATCAATGCTCTGTCTTTGTTCGAAATACGCTGTTTTTAGCAGGGCCGGAATTCACCTTCAAGCAAAACAAGCAGTTGCTTGGGGGCCCCAATCCACAAGGGACCCCGCGCTTGGAAAAATATGCATTATATATTTTCTAATGTAAAATGTATTTAATGTAATAAATAAAATATATGTAAAATTGTACATATAAAGTTATTTGTTTTCATTTCTATTTGTACGGAATGTATTGCATTAAGATTTTTATTTAATAAAGATGGAGCTATATTGGTTTAGTGGTGAAATGTCGTTGGCATTTATTATTAAATGATCACAGGTGTTGTCATTGCCAACAATGTTCTTTATTTTAAGAGCAGCTTTCGATGGCTTAGCCATCATCATCAGTTTTCTAGTACAAGAAAATAGCAAACAATTAATTAAACAATTAAAAGCTAATGTTAATCTCTTGTTTTATTGTTATCTCTTGCTTTTAATTGATTAATTAATTGTTTGATATTTTCTTGTACTAGAACACTGATAATGATGGCTAAGCCATCGAAAGCTGCTCTTAAAATAAAGAACATTGTTGGCAATGACAACACCTGTGATCATTTAAAGATGGAGGTATTTTAATGGGATGGGGGTCAACACAATTTTGTTCTTGTGGCCCCGCAATACTTAAATCCGGCCCTGGTTTTTAGTGACTTTAGTAATTTTTCTTTCCGAGATATCGCATTATAACGACAGAGATGGGAGGGATCCCAGCGGAATCTCCTTAAGGCTTTCCTAGACGTCGGCGAGGCGGCAACACCGCAGTGGAGCGGCGCGGGCCGTGTGGTGGGGGGCGGTGGGTCGATAGCGACGCGTGCGAGAGGCGGAGACCGAGACGTCGACCAATCGCTGGCGCCTTGACCGCCTCCGCGACCGCCACCATTTTCATGCTCGCGACTTCGTTCGGAAAAAAATCTTCTTTTGCGCATGAAGTATTCATATATTGCGTTTGAATTACCTCTAGTTGTGTGTTCATCGAAGGTGAATTAAGATTGTTCTTGTCATGTCGTTTTGGCGGGTGACGTTTTATAACATTATACACAACTGGATTTTTTCCCCATTAGGGGATTTAAACAAAGAGAAAGGAAGAAAGATGACGTTTGTTTGCGGCAATTCGCGAAGGAGACGCCGACTGCTGTGATTCCTGATTCTCGCCTTCGATCCCCCATTCCACCTCTTTTCTCTACCCGTCGCCATTTCAGTCAGTCCGCGCTCACCACTATACATAAAAAGAAAAGATGGAGATTCTATCTGGCTTTTATCAGATCTCGCCCGTTGCGGGAGTAAATCACAAGAGACAGCGGCAGGAATAGGAGGCCCCTTAGAGCCCCGGAGTATATGTCCGCCCCCGCGGCGGATGGGGTGAGGAGGAGGTGATTGAGAGCCAATGACGCGTCCCAGGATGCTTCCTAACTGGCAGGTTGCCTGCGGGGCGCCCCCCCCAGGACTGCGGTTTCCGATGGTGTAGCGGGTAGCTT
>JAHLJT010004567.1:16143339-16169213 GCA_031308135.1 Acheta domesticus | reverse complement strand
TTATTTTCCTTAAATCCATATAATCTATAGTTTCTACAGATTATATATTTAAAAAATAATTAATCAATCCATAAATCATTTCAATTCAAAAATCATTTCAATTCCTAAATTTTGACTCTCCACCCTTAACTAAGTTACATAACAAGCGCACGAATCCACTACGCCCATGTGCTGCAAATACTATTTTTTAACATGCCGTGGGTAAAACGCTTTTTAAACTCATTTGTAAAATTACTTTTAAAGAAGTAAAATGGACTGGAGCCAAATGTATCTCTACTGGAAGTAAATAATGAACACAGGACGTCCTTATAATGAAACAGTTGAGAATGTTACCAATTTTCATACACATTTCATAACATTTCGCTCACATTTAAATGGAATGAAAACAAAACACTGCTTTCACACACCGACAGGAAGAGGAAACCGTGTTTCGAGCACGGACGTGTAAACGTAAAGAAAGCAACACTTCTTGAACATCAGGAACTTCCAAAAAACTCTATCGGATTGATTGGTGTTTGTCCTACGTGTTAACTTGGTGTTAATTTGTCTCGTTATCTCGTAAGTGTAACATGTTTTATCGCGGAGGTGGTTGTGATCTCCTGCTGGTGTTGAGATCAGGCCCCGACCTATCGTCGACTAACGGATTTTCCTAACTAGATGTCTGCCACCACGGGCATCACCCCAGCCGAGAAAGCTCTAAACCTGCTGGCTCTCCCCCGTCATTTGCGGTAGTGTAGTGCACGCAATATAAGTGTGCAAGTAAGACGTGAGGATAGGACATGGACGGGGAAGGAAAGATCGGGCGCGGTCCGTGGCCCGTTTGTGAGGTACTGCTCCCGCATTCGCCTGGTGTTGATCGCAGAAACCACGGAAAACTATCAGAATTCTCCTCCAGACAGTGCCTGGATTCGCCATAGCTGCGAAGCGAGTGTCGAAAATCTTAGGACCGTCGGGACTCGAACCTAGCAATTCGCGGTCAGAGACCCTTCAGTGACATGAGTGAATGCCCTGAGCCACCTAAGCCGTTTTTTACCTATACGAATAAGAAGGAGAGAACAGCGCCGCGGAGGAAAGAGAGCAGCGAGCAGTGGGTTTTCCCGAGGAGTCTATCGCGGAGGTGCGGCGGGCGGGCGGGCGGGGGTGGGTGGGAGCGCGGGCGGGCGTGGGCGCGGACGGGGGCGTGGACGCGGGCGGGGGCCGGGGGCGGGCGGGGGCGGGGACGCGGGCGCGGGCGCGGGCGGGGGCACGGGGGCGGGGCGCGGGGCGGGATGCGGGAGGCGGGGCGCGGGGTGCGGAGGCATGGCGGGGGCGGGGGCGGAGGCGGGCGCGGAGGCGGGGTGCGAGGCGGGCATGGCGGCGGGCGGGGGGGCGGGCGCAGGCGAGGGGGGGCGGGGCCTCCCTGCCGCTGCTTCTGGGGATGGCACGTCAGCGCCTTCCGGCAGGCGCCGGCCGCAGGGGGCCCGCTCTTCGCCGGGCCGAGGGCGGACGCCACCGCTGCCAGGCCAAGCCACTGAGACGCTCCTGAGGCAAGTTAGAGGTCAGGGCTGGCCAGCTTAGAAGGGCTCATGGGCCACAGAAAATTCTAGTTAAGCAGCGGGTCGCACCATCATTAAAGATGGTGTTTTACCCTAACTACTGATGTTATACTGAAATAAATATACAGGGTGTCCGGGGAGGAAACGCCGAAACTTGGAAAATAAGCTCTTAAGACAATTCTAAGCAAATTTTGTCTAATAAACTACATGGATATTCCGAATGGTTGGGCCGCAATAAGCACTCATAAGTCGGTTTGAAAAATTGATTTCTAGCCAAAAATTTGCATTATAGAAGCATAGAAACACTCCAGAAACATGCAAATTTTTATTATATACAAAAGAAATGAACATATTGTTCAGAAAGAAAAATTGATTGAAGGTGAACCGAACATGAAAATGGGCAGATTTCCGAAGATTTCACAATTGATCGTATAAAATTTGGCTACTCACATTTGTCCTGAATCAACATTGATTTTTTTAAACTCAAATTATACTCTGAATTTTGGCTTATCAGAAAGAGCTTAACAAGACGGTTTCAAACATGTGCGTATCTTCATGTTTCAGGAAATATATTTTGTACTTAGCTGTTTTTTTGTGGCAAAGTTTTCCATTATTTGCTGCCCTTTTAATCCGTGTTTTCTTCGTTCTTACTGAAAGGGAAACTTCACGAGTCCGTCTTGCATGCAAACGCTCTCAGTCACTCAAGAGCTCGCTTTTTAACCATTAAGACACTTTTAACAGTTAATTTTAACTTATTTTTAATAGTTAAGTATTTTGCAAATTGTAAATATTGTTTGTACATGTTTTCTTAATTAAAATATGATTGTCATCAATCTGTTTGACACGAATCTGGAAGTACAGAGTTCATTTCCCCGAATATGATTTTTTCAGTACTTATTTATAGTTATATATTTTTTGTATTATATTTTAGCTTATATTATATCTCAAAAATATCCTACCTTATCTTGAAAGTACTAATGAATCGATTTAGACGTACCCGAGATTACATGGCTAACGGACAGCCAAAAACAATTAAGATACTTATATATCATGAAATATCCGTGTGATCTGAAAAGGGATAAATTATTTTGAAATCACAGAAGAACAAGATGTCAGGAACCGCCTCAAAGTGGTAGTTGTTTACAGCGGCACAACTGAAAATGTCCGGGCGTAAGCGAGGACGACACTCGCTTGTCAATCGACCTTGCCCGGAGGGCGAACAATCAAATGTGTCGCTTCGTTTGCATAGTGGTAACGACAAATAAACGGCCGGTAAAAATAACTTGCGACACTATCGTAAATACTCGTGAAAATTAACCACTCGTGAAAATTACCTCCAAGCATTACAGATGAAAGGTCGCGATCACGCGTAGCGGAAATGGCGATCCTGGTGGAGGAGTTGGAAAGGTGGCGGTGTATGTGTGGGGGAGGGGCACCGAGCGGCACGTGAGCAGGGGGCAGGGGAGGGGATGAATGGGCGAGTAAGAACGTGCCAGCCGCCGCCGAATGCAGTCGTTGAACTCTGCCGATGAGGCTCACCCAGCGCCGCCCCCCACCTCCCACCGCGCGGACAGAATGCCATTCACTCGGACAGTCTTGTCGCGTAGGCAGCCAAGCACCTGGTTGGAAGCGCTACCTCCTTGAGGCACATCGCTCTGGCGCTTCTTGCTTCGTTCTGAGGAAAGGAACCGTACTCTCATAAACTAATCGGGAGATGTGGCTCAGTGCATCACACTGTCACTGCAGTGCCTCTGACTGGGAGGTTCTAGGTTCCAGTCCCGAAGGCGGCAGGATTTTCGACACTAGCTTGTCAACTAGGTCGAGTACAGCTACTGTCTGGAGGAGAATTCTAGCGACCGCTGTTCTGATCGGTAGTTTTCTGTGGTTTCCTCCGACCAACACCAGCGAATGCCGGAGCAGTGCCCTAACAAACGGTCCACGGACCGCCACGCAATCTTTCTTTCCTCTTCCTTGTCCGATCCTCTCCTCTTACACATCACTTACACTAACATGCACTGCACTACCACACATGCCGGGAGACCGGTCGGGAGCTTACAGCTTGTCCCGGCTGGGCGGTGCCCGGCTGGTAGGAGATACCTGCTTTAGGAAAACCCCGCTAGTCAACGGTATATTGGCGCCTATCTCGCCATCCAGCGGGGGAGTGATAACCGCCACCTCTCTGATAAAAACGCCCACTACACTTACGGGACTAATAACCTCCGTAGTTGCGCCCTAGAATCATTAACAATCAATCTCATAAACTGACCGAAAATCACCAAAACTCTTCGTCATTCTCCGCATTTTAGGTGGGTATTACAGACGGATTAAGATAGCCTTAAGTAGATGAGTTTCACAAGTACGAAATTCGTATCTCAAATAGAAAATATTCCAGGTCGATTCTTCTCAGTACTGTTCTTTCGCATATAATTAAGTTTGGGAAAGTATGGTAATGCTACAAAAAGGAATACAAGATTCTCATATTCCCAATATTTGCAAATCATTAAATGCCACTGGCGTAGTTCCTGCACGCTTTTCTTTGCACCTTGTAGCTGCAACTGATATCGAAATTTCTCACCCAACTGTCTTGACTTATGAATTAAAAGGAAAACATCAGAACTTGTGAATTGTATTAAGTCATTAGTGCCCGAATTAATTTCGCGGCGCGGCGCACACACTCAATGCCCTCATGCTCGTGCGAGAAGGGGAACGTTTGGGGCTATCTGCGAGCGCTTTGCAACGTTTATTGCATAATTATGTTGATCAATTACACTGCTAGAAAGCGCCAAACGGTTTTATTTGGGAGATTTTTGCTTTCTCATATAAATAGTATAGAGAAAGTTTCGTAATGCTGAATAAATATCGATGTTGAGATTTAGACGAACACATTTTGGAGGGCCCTTATACCGAATAAGTGTTTTATTAAACTTTTCTTTCTGCCTGTGAACAACACTAGTGCATAAACTACACAAGAGACAAAATGGGTATTGCCCGATCGATCTGCCTGATGACATGGCTCTACGAATTTGAAATGGATCTTACATTTTGGGGAAGGGGATACGTTACATGAAGCCTCGAAGATATTTTTTAAACATTTTCTCAAAAGTGGCCCAAAATAATTTTATCTGTACAGTTTTTCTTCTAATAGCTGATAATACGCAGATACGCTGATAAAAATAGTGACGGTCCTATTTTGATAGAAAACCTCTGAAATTTAGAAAATGGTAAAAGGTTTTGGCCCCCCCTTACGACAATATTGTTGGAAAAATATAGTTTTAAATTGCAACTGATCATTTAAATTTAATTTTAATTAAGGTCACGTACAGAATCAGTTTAATGTTAGCAGTTTTGGAGTAAGTTTGAGTTGCGACAATTTGACATATTTAAAAACATTTGTAAACAATATTTTCTCAAAAATGGCTCCAAATATTTTGTTCGAATAGAAAATGTTCGCTTAATGCTGATATAAGCCCCATTTCCATTAATATACTGAAATTTCGAAAATTGCACAAGTTCAAAATTTGTTGACACTTCTACAGCTACCACCATGTTAATAAACGAATATATTTTTGATGCAATCCGCATTAAAGTCATTCGTCCATATTAGGTCTAAATTATTTCACGAATAGTGTTTTTAAATATAAATAGTTTATTTTGTTATTTAAGGTCGGATCAACTACTAGGTCATTAGCGACCACTATTGGATTTAACGTTATGTTTTGAGGATGAAACGATATGGTGATGATAGGGGGTGAAAGGACAAACAACTATGCCCAAGCCGGGACTCGAACACGCGACCCCAGGGTCCGAGATCACTACGCTCAGCGCCTCGGTCTGAAGGGTCCGCGGGTTCGAGTCCACCGTGGGCATGGTTGTTTGCCCCTTGTATTTCATGCATGTGTGTTGTCGCGGAAGGCCTTGAATGTGTCTGCTGACGACAGACCGAACGCCCGCAAGTGTATCTAGTTTAAAAGGTTAATACATTTCACAATGAGGAACGTAGTGAGTACCCGGCCGCGGATAGTCGAAATCGACAACTCCTGAAGCTGGAAAAAGCCCCAGGAAAAAAAAAGAAATCGTCAGCGTGGCCAAGATCGTTAAGTTAGTAGTGCCGTAGTGATCTCGGACCGAGGGTCGCGGTTTCGAGTCCCGCCTCGGACATGGTTGTACGTGTTCATCCTTTCACCCTCTATCATCGCCATATTTTTTCATCCTCATACCGTAACGTTAAATCCAATATTGATCGCTATTGACCAAGTAGTTGATACGACCTTGAATAACTAAGAAGAAGAAGAAAATTAAGATACGACATCGGATTCCCCGTCGATCGCACATGCCTACGGACGAATGCTCAAGGGTCGCTTCGTGCTTGGCGGACTATCACCTGGTGGTCGCCGAGGTGGCTGACTTCCGGTCTTCCTATCGCGGGCCAACGACATTATTCAACAACATTAAACTGAATATTTACTTTGTTCATAATTACTTCTTAATGAGCATAATATACATTTTATTATAGGTGCAGGAAAATATCTGCTGGCTGCATATTATACTCACTGTCGCTGGCATCGTCGCCCCAAGTGGCGGTTTCCCCTGCGGTTCGAACGGCCAAAGCGCTCTGAAATTCGTGGAAATGGCCACTCCGCCTGCACGAGCCCCAAGAAGAGGCCTTTCTCAAACTCTCCCAGTTCTGCAAAACGCTCTCCACACGCAAGTGCTCACGAGCTTTCACTCTGGCGATCGCGGGGCGACGATTACATTATCAGGTGATTCACGTTTATTTTGGAGGCAAGGTTGCCTCGTTGCATCGAGCAATTATCGCCGACTTCGAATCAGTGATGTAAGTACTTAAGGCATATTGTTGTCCACATTTCGCTTTCTCATATTCTACTTACGCAGTGTACCGTATTGTATTGCTGCCGCGATAAGTGCAATATTTTGGCACAAAACTCATTTTTAAAGACAATGATACCGAATTGGATAATCCAGTTCCTACATGCACTAAACAATAAAGTTACCAACCAAAGTTATTATTGCTAGGACCTGGTAAATACCACGTTTTAATTGTAGGATATGATTTGATATAGGTTCTTTAAAATATGAGTTTACGCACCTAATGCTGAACGATTTGTAATACTTTTTACAAGTGATGACTGTGTTAATACAGACAGAAATTGTGATATGATAAACATTATGTAACCGTTACAAAGAGCGAGTATACTTAAGTAACAGTAGTTAAGACGCGAACTAAATCAGGTTGAATAAATCTCCTAGTAAATTGTGGAAATTCTGTGTTGCACGATACAAAAGATTGTCTTATATTCATTGCGAAAACGAAGGATTCTAATTGTGTGAACTAACAAAACGCGTCACCCAAGCCAGTCAAATTACCCGTGTATTACTCGCAGATATATTTATCTCTTCTAATAGCATAATACAAATATTTACGCAAACGCCACTTTCTTTATATTTTATTTGATAAGCTCATCGAATATGGCTATCTAGATTAGTAAATCGAAAGTTTCATGAGTCACGGTACAGTGAACGAGAGCTGTACCACTGACCCAGATTCTACAGTTGAATAAATTATTCACATATTTAAAACTGATTTGATAATTGCGAAATATTTACTAAACAAATCCAATGATACCTATTTTACGAAATGAACTCGAGAAAATTAATGTCCCTGATGTTATCATTTATCCACAAATAAATGAAAGATACAATAGAAGTATTACAACCAAAGGCACGTGTCCTTTTTCATTCATATCCGATTTTATTAGGTATCGAAATAATGGAAAATGAAAAAATTCTCGGAGAGTTTAAAAATTAGAGTTTCAACCCTTGATGTACACGTATTAATTCAATAGGTGATGAAACCTCGGTTTATGGTGATACGAGCTAAGAAACAAGTGATGTTTTTTTCTAGCTGAAAGCGATAAATGGATAATAAATCAAGTACGTCTGAGTTACGGCAACAAAACAAAATATATATACATATGTATACATGCATATAAACACATATATATATAACGAAAAGCACATTTGATTAAACATAAAAAGATTCGGTGCAGAATATCTTATTGTTCTCAGCTATACCCAATTCTCTATTTCTTTCCCGCCGGCAAATGTCTGTACACGCTCTCGCGGATTTCAATCTAGGATATTAAGATGTGCGTTCCTATAGCGTGCTTCTCTGAACGTGATAAACAACATCTGTCATAACAACACAAATCATTCTACTAACTATAACTTCAAACACAATTTGAAGATTAACAATAAAATTTCATCAATGTAAGCAATTCATTATCAACAAGAACACTATTGTTAATCATTATGATTTCCAACCATATCAAACAATCAATATATAAACTCAAAAATAACCACATTCATTAACTTTTAACAATTTCAATAACGCATATCATTTTAATCAATAGCAAAAATCTACAATTCATGCAATAAATAAAAAATCATATCGTCCCCATACATATACAAAATATGTCATAAACTCTCACAACATATCGATCATTATCATCATCATTAGATCACCATTATAATTTAATACAAATCACTCCCAATTACATTCAACATTACTTAAACAATATCGTAAATATCCATGAGAGCAGCGGAACTCATTCCTGACAGGCGCCTTCCCACAAATTCCTGTGCGGATCGAATCCACGACCTTTCAACCAATAATGCTCGATCTTAAGGCGGTGCATTTACGCTTCCTGCCGCGGAGGCTGGTGGAATTACTCGTGTTCATCTTTGTAGAGCTCGTTCCGCAGAGAGCAAAAGCATCACGATGAGAACTAAGAGGATTCTGACATTCCGCTCGCGTTTCAATAACGTGCGTGTCATTCTGAGATAGCAGTACCTTAACGACCGAAAATGCGTTAGGTCAGGGCTGTCCAACTTCGAAGGGATTATGGGCCTCATTTCAAATCTAGTTAAGCCGCGGGCCGCACCGTTTTACCCTAAGTACTGAAATATAATTAGATGCGTAGATGGTACGAATAAATATATATTTGACCATAAAGCATCAATCAATATTGACTTCAGGAATTAAAACTTCAGTATAAATACATTTATTTTTGGCTCAACGTTCTGCTCTTTTAGTACGTGACTTGTCAAGAGCAATACAATGGCAACGGTTGACAATGGTATACAATTTACATAAAACAATGGAATATAAAATTATTGAGATAAATATTTACATTGCTTTCACATCAAAGCATAACATATCACAAAAACGTTGAAGGTTTTCAAATCAAGTGGTTACATTTGGCAATTATGGAGGGCAGCACGGGATCAACAGGAAGAATCTACATCAATTACAATACTGAGATTATACTGAAACAAATACTGATACTGTATTAGATACGGCTTTTATTCAACATACTTATTGATTCATGTACACACAACGAAAAACTTAATATATCATTAAATAAAAATAAGATGAATTGTGCATTGTATTGTATTTGGTTGGCATAGTAAAATTTTTCAAGGCAGTCGCGGGTCGCACAAAAAATCCGGCGGGCCGCGTGCGACCCGCGGGCCGCCATTGATAAGCCTGTATTAGGTCCATCGAAGCCACCTGCAATATCATTAGACTCATTGATTAGTTGATTGCTTGCTTGATTCATGTTTCCGGACGCGTCAACTACTTAGGTCATTAGTCCCGTAAGTGTAGTACGTGTTTTTCTCGAGCAGTGGCGATGGTCTTTTCCCGCTGGATGGCGAGATCTGGCGCCGACCTACCGTCGACTAGCGGGGTTTTCCCCTCAACCAGGTACCTCCCACCAGCGGGGCACCGCCCCAGCCGGGACAAGCTGTAAGCTCCCGACCGCTCTCCGGCATGTGTGGTAGTGTAGTGCATGTTAGTGTAAGTGTGTGTGTAAAAGGTGAGGATAGAACAAGGAAGAGGAAAGAATGATCGCGTGGGGGTCCGTGGCCCGTTTGTTAGGGTACTGCTCCGGCATTCGCCGGTGTTGATCGGAGAAACCACGGAAATCTACCGATCAGAGCAGCCAGCCACTAGATTCTCCTCCAGGCAGCGACTGAATTCGAACTAGCTGACAAGCTAGTGTCGAAAATCCTGCCTAGGACCTCCCGGTCAGAGGGACTGCAGTGTCATCAGGTTGATGCACTGAGCCATCTCTCCCGGTCCTGATTGATTAGTGATTCCGCGCGCGTTAACTGTTAAAGTTAATAGTCCCGTAAGTATAGCTCATGTTATTGTAGCAGTTGGTGGCGGTGATCTTCCACTGCTGGATGGGGAGAGCCAGCGCTGACCCACACCGCGGTTTGTGGGGTTTTCCCAGCCAAATATCTCCCACAACAGGGTCACCGACCCAGCCGGGACAAGCCCTATGCTCCCGACAGGCCTTACGGCATGTGTGGTACTGCAGTGCATGTGAATGTGTTTGTAAGTAAGATGTGAGAGGATAGGATAAGGAAGAGGTAGGAACGATCTCACGCGGTAAGTCGCCCTTTTGTTCAGATAGTGCTCCAGAATTCGCCTGGATTGTTTGCAGAAACCACGGAAAACTACCATTAGAGCGACCGGCAGCTAAAATTGCTTCTCCAGGCAGCAATAAAACTCGACCTAGCTATACTTGGGTTTTTATTTCTTGGCGCGTGGGGTCTTGTCTTCATGATTGAATATCTCACGATATTTCGCGTCGTTCACGGTCGCGCCGCTAGGCGTCGTATGATCGCGAGCACTGCTCGATACAGACGTATCAAGAGACTCCTAGCGGCACAACCGAGAAGGATGCGAAATACCTTGAGATATTCCATCGTGAAAGACAAGACCCGCCGCCAAGAAATAAAAACCCAAGTATACGTACCTGAATTCCAACTCGCTATGTACCCACGTCGAAAATCCTACCGCCGTGGGGACTCGAACCTTCGGATCTCCAGAAAATCAGTTCTGTGGTCACGGGGTAAAAGTTTGGCAAAATTGGGTTAAGTACTGAAACTACAAGTTAAGTATCTATATTAATTTTAGTAAAACGACCGAATTCAAATGTTGCCTCCTTAACGACAAAAAACGCGTTGGGAAATGGCGTTGATCATAGGAAGAAGCGTTGGCTCAATAACATTTAACCCTTGTTTTCTCCAAACTAACATGTTTGACTTAAGACCTTTTACCCGTGACCACACAATTGATGCCCTGAGGCACCTACGCCGCTCAGTATCATCGGCCGAAAACGACACCCAGGCACACACCTCGCATTACAGCACACGGCGACAACGCCCTCCGCGGCGTGGGCGGCGGCGGGGAAAGTGTCACGCTCGGCGCACCGCGTCCACAGCAACATTCAATTTTACACGCAGGCGTTTTCCTCTCCCGCTCCCCCGTCGACCGATTCCGCCCAGCGTTTCGTCGTTTTTCCCTCTGCCAGCGCGGCCGCCGCCGCCGTCTCCTCACGCAGAGAATGGCAGCAGCAGCAGGCTGCCCGCGCGCAGCGGAGCGCGACGGTACATCGCTCGGCGGCGAGTCAAAAATGTTTAATTAGCCTTTTCTTTGGCTGCGTCGACGCGAGCGGGGAAAGCGGCCACTTATCCTTTCTTCGGCGCAGCTTCGACGATGCTCAATCGCCGTGATAAAATGTTATCTTCACCCCAGGTGCAATACATTCACGTCAGGCAGTTGTAAGAGAAGCGAAGCTTTGCAGTCACTGTGAATGTGTGTTCGATTTCATCGAACCATACAAACTGTTGTTTAATTATATATTTGAAAAAAAATCTTTGAAAACCACAGAAATATAAATCTCAGATAAATTAAATATAATGGTCGTCATAATCGTTTGCACCACAGTAATTTAATATCACATCTACCTTCTTACAAACATCCAAATTCACCTGGAGCGGCTGAGATAGCTCAGAGACAGCGCTGCCGTCGCCTCGACGTCGTCTCTGACGAGGTCGTAGGGTTCGAGACACGGCGGATGCAGGATTTTCGTCACCAGCTATTCTTCCTGTACTTGCCGCGACAGCGACGTGCGTTTAGTACATAAACTGTAATTTTAAGATTTTTCTGTCTTTTAAATGATTGACCAACATCATTGATCTACTGACGCGTTGCAGTTGCCGCGCCGGAAACATCGATGGATGAAACCGCTACGGAAGAGGCTACGGACGGAAAGGGCGTCGGGGGCGCCCGCGCCGAGGCGGAGGGGCCAGCGCCAGCCGGCTGCTGCGGGGAGTGCAAGACGGAGATTCCGACGCGCGGGTAGCACACGAACACGACACTCAAAAGAAAAAAAAAAACTCAGGTGAGTGCCGGAATGGGCGGTAAGTGACGCAATAGCGGCATTCCTTTGAGAGTATCGTTTTTGGCGAATTATACACTATTTGCTCTCGAGAATGTTCCACTAATCGTCATCCTGCTCAAGTACGTCCTTGGCACCAAGGATCAGGATACGTCTGGGCAGGGCGTTCGTCTTTTGTATGCGCGCGTGCGTGTATAATGGAGGTAGCAGATAAATTTAAAAAAAATTAGTTTGAAAATAGCCAATTAATATACGATATTAGGATGCCTGTGCTTACATTGTCAGTTTTCGTATAATATCTATACTCAAAAAAAATGTCCACAGAAACACAAAAAGTTAATAATACAAGAAGGTACTACGGCGAATCCAAAACGTTTCACACTGCATATAGAGTTAATATATTAAACGACTAAGAGCCACTGTTATACAGTCAGGTAAATATTTCCTTAAGAAATACCTACCATTACTGCTTCGGGAATAGGAAGACACTGGAACCAAATTCGTTTCAATGGAGACTGATACTTGTCACATTCTGCAGTTTAAAAATATTAAATTTTATAAAAATGAACGATAATTCTAAAATCGTTGGCTCCTATCAGTCTATATTAAAATGTTTATGACATTTTTCATGGGTAATTTTGAAATTTCGAGGGTAGTCCTCCTCAGAGAATTCACCGATAATTGGAATTTTATCCCGTTTCAACATTTCAATGATACGAAATTCCCGATTTATCTCCCCTGAACTAGATCACAATCAATTGCGAACTGATAAGATGGAAGGGAGAAGAAGGCTGGGGAGGCAGGCGCGTGCACTGCGGTGGTCGACTCGCGGGGTTTTCCCAACCAGGTATCTCTCACCAGCAGGGCACCGCCCAAGCCGCGACAAGCTCTAAGCTCCCGACGGTCTCCCGTGTGTGTGGTAGTGTGGAGCATATTAGTGTGCGTATGTGTGTATATGTAAGGGGTGAGGACATGACAAGGAAGAGGAAGGAAAAATCGGCGCGCAATCCGGGACCAGTCTGTTAGGGTACTTGCGCCCGCATTCACCTGGTGTTGAGAGGAGAAACTAGGGAAAACTACCAATCAGAGCGGCGGAGCGGTAGAATTCTCCTCCAGACAGCGCCTGAATTCGACCTAGCAATGAAGCTAGAGTCGAAATCTACTGTCGGGACGCGAGCCCCGGGACCTCTTGGCCAGAGGCACTGGGGAGAGAGAGGTCGCACCAAGGCCGCCGGAGGTCAAGGTCGAAGGCGCCGCTGCCTCGAGATGCGTCGGCGCACAGCTGACTGCACTGCGAGCAACGGCCCTCCACGTGGTGCGTTTCACTTTCTCGCTACACTTACACAGTACAGAGAACGATACGTAATGCCGCTGAAAAAAGCGGCGAATTTTTGGAATTTTTTTTTATTGCCGGGCGTTACTAACGAAAATGGTAGCGAACTTAGAATATCTTGGAGCCACATAAAATACTTTTATGGTTTACTAGATAATTTCTGTGTGTTTGTGGATATGAAAGAAAAGTAAGATTATTGTCAATACCCTTGAGGGCCTTTCTGATTCTTTATGCCCATGCGGGCCATTTGAATACTTTATGCCTATTTTAATACTGACATAATAAATACAACATTTTAATGTAGTAGATTTATTCAAGTAATGCAATAAATAAAAGGCATAATGCTCAAATTAGTAAAATTACTCGTTATAAACTTAGTTTGCTTAATTGATATGCGGACTAATATTATTACATAACCGTTACAGGGGGGAGAAAGTATGTGCTGTTTTAGCACCACTATGTTTTACAAGGTAAAACTGATTGTAAGAATTAATGTGAATCTACAAAAAACTAATAATGAAGATCGCTAACAGTAAAATTGAATGATTTCAAGAATAATATTAATACATTTTTTTATGACTGGGTAATTTTGTCTAAATTATTCAAGTGACTAATGATGCATGTCAAGAGACACAAAACCATTTGAAGATCTTTTCGAGATGTCAATTTAAAAACGTTATGAGCATTAACAATTTTTACAACGGATAAATAGTGTTTCGTATATAATTTTTAAATGAATTAATTTCTTTAATTATTGTCAATTGATTATTATTTGTAAATGCGATTATTTTATTTATTAACACCCAACTGAAAAAGATAAAATTATACCACAAAAAAGCAATGGTAACTGATACGTGTTTTTAATACGAATGTCAATTTACTCTTTCACAAGGTCAAAATTCTCTGAGCAGGTGTCAATATTATCCATTAGATGATGTTTACTCGTAGGCATTATTCCTCAAAAAATCTCTAAAATTCCAGAGCGAATGATAGTGTTTAATATAATGAAGAGTATAATTTTCATGTAATATTTCCAGTTTGCAAAAATTACGAATATTCATCTGTTTCGAACCTCTCCTGCCCTTATGTAATTTAGAGGATTCTACAATACAGATGTTTAAAATGATATCAGGCAAAGATTTATTACAATATCAGTAGTTGTCTCGTACATCGCATTCACACATTTTGCCTATAATTGTTAATTCCAATAACAATAATAATAAAAATAATATTAATAATTTTTATTTTACCAATCATTCAGGATTTGCTTAAAAACTACAGTAGTTTTCTTGACACTTTGTTTATAGATACGATATTAAACAGATCATTGAATAATATGATGGCGTTTAATATGAAATCATTACAAATATTATTCAGAAGATAATTTTCCAAACCTACAGGTCTTTCACTTCTTTCTCATTCTCAATATTTACATTATAATTTTGTTGGATAAGCGATGATGAATGCTTAATTCTAAACTTCGATATGACGTGCGTCATGGAATACTTTGGAAAAGGAATATTAAAAACTGAATTTCAAGCAGCTTGATGAAGGCTGTTCTGTAAGGCAAAAAATTTCTAGGAGAGTGAGATTTCAAACTAATTACTGTAATTTACGTAACGGCCAGAAATAGTGTTACGGCGAGAAAGAGTGTGACGTTACATTACGTATTTTCCCAACTCAGCACAACATTCAAAAGGCCTAATCGCTGAAATTGCTTACAGGCCACTTACGAAATTTACGAAATAATTTTAAAGATCAGGAACATAAAAAGAAGAGCGTAACATGCCGCGAATGGAAACGAGCCGATCGGAAGGCCTTTAAAAAATCCTTGATGGCTCGATGTCGGACGTGCGATTGGATGCGGAAGTGGGGGGAGGGGAGGGGGAGGGGGGTGGCAGGTGCGCCCTTCCACTTCCGGCACTCGAGGGCGGGTCGGCGGCGGCGGCGGCGGCGGCCCTCCCCCCTCCGCAGCGGCTGCGGCGTTTCTCACAGCCGCGCCACCCCCGCACGGCCACGGCCTCCGAAGGCCCCAAGGAGCGGCCTGCACAGCGACGGGACAAATGAAGCTCGCCAATTGTTAGATGACGTACGACGATTTATTAGGAATTATCGTATTTTAACATTTGTTTTCATCGATCGGCCCTGAGGCTTTATACGTGATGGCATCAGAGTAACAAAACACAAACACATACAACATTTATATTACAACTTTACATGTGCCGTTAACCCAATTGAGCTCGTTCAGAAACTGTATTTGTTTATGATATACATAAAATCATCTTGTGTTTGGCATTGTGGAATGGGGTTCTCTTGAGAGAGGATATCGTGGAGATACGATATCGTAGCGAGAATGTATACTTCGATTTATTTATTTATTTTAACAGATCGTCACCTGTTAGGGTGTCATTCAATCGGGAGCTTACACATCACTAGAGTAGCGTCACTATTGTGACGTTCAACCTCCATATTGGATGACACCGTAACAGCCGATTTACGTCAACTGACTTTCTGTTTGAATCCAAGTGTAAAATGGCTTCCGCTCTAAATGGTTTGGAAAACTATCCACCGATGACGCTTTTCACTGCCAAATTCATTCTGACTGACTCCAGCACACACTCGCTAGGCCATCTTCGCCTCATCTCGCTAGATGACCAGATGGGGATCACAAGGAATTTTGGTTCGATTTAGTGTTGAAGGGCAAAACGTTCTTCGACATCAGTAAGGAGAAAAACCAAGACAAAAATAGTACTCTTCATTACCATTTTTTTGTGGGCTGTTGCAGGATAAATTCGATGTGAAATAGGCGGCCCCGTGGGCGAGATCGCTAAGCCAGTGGTGCACTAGTGATCTCGGACCGATGGATCGCGGGTTCGAGTCCCGCCTCGGGCATGGTTGTATGTGTTTGTCCTTTCCCCCCTCTACCATCACCGTATCGTTTCATCCTAATACCATAACATTCAATCCAATAGTGGTCGCTAATGACCCAGTAGTTGATGCAACCTTAAATAAGAAAAAAAGAAACACCACGTGATTACCTAAATTTTACCAATGATCTCGAGAAACTTAATGTTCCGGATGTTATCAGGAACTCTTGTAGTGTTTAAAATTTAGAGTTTCAACCCTTGACCTTCAATCCTAATCGCTAATGAGCTAGTAGTTGATGCGACCTTAAATAAAAAAAATATGAGAATTACATCACATTGCGTCTTCCTCCGATATCCCTGACTGGTTGGCACCTGGTCACCCCTGAGACGTTGAAAGCGCTCGCGAGTAGGGATGAGACCTCCATGTGGATGTTTTCGAAACATCGATGTGTTTGTAGAAACATTGATGTATTAAAACGATGTATCAATGCAGATATATTTTAACATCGATGTCCAGTGATCGATGTTTTTTCTTTTCCGATGTTTTGTTTCTGAATAAAAAACTCCCATGACCACAATACTGTAAAAGTTAACATATGAAATAATAACGGATAGTGACAATGTTAGTTCTTGTGTTGGACCCAAAGGAACGCTATTTGTACTACCTTTCTTGACCAAAGTCTCTCGCCCGAGATGACCTTCATGCTCTTGTATTTCGTCATTCATTTTCATTTCGCACATTGGGGTGTGGTCAACCAATACTCTTTGGGCATAGGTTCTGCCCTTTCTCATCGTACCCTTATTCGGCGAATTCATAAACACGAACATTGTCAAATTAAATTATAATGCACACGAATTTAATGCTAGAGATTATTAAAACAGTCCAAAAACGTTGATGTTGAAAAACATGGATGGTTTTTATACTTGGGTTCTTATTTCTTGGCCCGTGAGGGCTTGTTTTCACGACGGAATATCTCACGATATTTCGCGTCGTTCTCGTTCGTGCCGCTAGGAGACGCACGATCGCCAGCACTGCTCGATACAGTCGCGATCACGCGACACCTACCGGCTCGACCGAGAACGACGCGAAATACCGTGAGATATTCCATCGTGAACACAAGCCCCCACGCGCCAAAAAAATAAAAACCCAATAGTCGATGTATTTTGAACGCCGAAGTTTCAATTTTGAACATCCACGTTCGCTACCATCGACGTCGCATCACTGTTCGCGAGGCGACGCAGTGCCGTGCACCGCCGCCGCCGCCGCCTCACCTTCACCGCCGCCCCGCGCCGCTCCGCGCCTCGCCGCACCGCGCCGCGCCCCTCGTTAAGCGCAATTAAGGCAGTTCCCAGGCCAGGCGGCAATCACGGAACCCGACAGCCGGGCACCAAACGCCCGCTGTCAACACTCCCCCGGCTTCGTCGGCCAACTTACCTGCAAAGAAAAGAAGCGTATATAATGAGACAATCTCACTCGATCGCCTCTAATTTAACATCTCGTTTATAACACTAACACATCGTGACTAACAAAAATCTCAATGTGTGTATATTTTTTTTAAAAAAACATTAAAATAATTATAATTAAAATTAAAAACCACATTAATAACACAAACAACTAGTGGTCGGCAGCTGCAGAGTGCTACTGAGTGGCAAATGAATCTAGCAACAAAAATCGGCTTTTTCTGAAACAGTACACGCGGGAACTAAAGATTCTTTCTTTCCCGTGGCGTGACGTCAGCTGAAACGTAAGCAGTAAAGCACTACGTACAGTAATACAGTCGTAACTCCAGGTATAGGAAAATTGAGGATTACCATCAACAAATATTCGCTAAAACCGAAACTGTTCCATTGTTTTTTGTGTTTTTACTTTCTCCACACACAACGTATGTAGTTACGAAAAATTATTGTAATCGCTTGGCGGAAATCGGCGGTTTCAGGACAGAAAATCTCTTATCGTCGGGTCCTGGTAATAAAAAACTGCATAAAGCTCGGTTCTAAATGTAGTAAATTACTTCCTCTAACACTGTGTAGTCAGGATCCAAGTTATGTGGCTCCCTGGCCCCGAAAAATCGATTAACGGCAAAACGTCTCCGTCTCACTGTCTGCCTCTCCGTCTGTGCGGTCAACGTAGCACCTAAACCATTCAGACGAATTCCTCCAAAATTGTTATTCCCCTATCTCTCGCTACACGAACTCGATGCCATCTAAGATAAGTTCTGGGCGGTGTCCTGTTGGTCGACACCCATAACCTCATTCCCGACAAATGACCCCGTGCTGACGACGTTCGAAACTCACGTCCACAGCCTGAAAGTTCGGAAGGGAAGGGCTGTCCAATATAGAAGGGCTTACGAGCCACATATCAAATTCTAGTTAAGCCGCGGGTCGCATCGTAATGTAAAATGGTTTTACCTAACTACTGAGATTGTACTGAAACATACATTAGATACGACTTTTATTCAACATACTTAATGATTAATGTACATACAACGGGAAAATTAATGTATCATTAAATAAAAATAAGATGAATTGTGCAATTGTATTGTGTTTGGTTGGTATAATAAAATTTTTCAAAGCAGTCGCTGGTCGCACAGAAAGATCCGGCGGACAATCAATATTACAAAACAAAGAACCAAGAATATGTATAGAACAATTCATTATCGAGCAGCAAAATTTCATCTCGTTTATGTGGGCAATGTCCTCTTTTAAAGCAGTGTTTCGTGAGCCTCTCACTCTTCTTATCGCCAGTCTGTTTCTTTCAGAAATTCAAAACGATGAGGATTTCCGATTTTTTTTTCTCAGAAAGGAATAGCCATCGATACTCGTGGATACCCACCTCCTGGACTCAAGAGCAATTTACAATCATTTCGGTGTTCAAGAAAGTGACATCAAAACTTGTTATGTGTATAATTTATTAAAACGATCTAATTTAGACACACATACTTTTATTTAAGAATTTTCATAGATAATTATTAAAATTAATTTAATTTTTACGGATGTACAAATACAGACATTTCAAATACTTATGTGATTATAGCTATTCAATGAATCTCAGCTTTTTAATATAATTTATTATATAGTTGGTACTTAAGTAAGCATTTAACCGAAATAAAACATTTTTATTTTCACTTATGTTATGATAAATAATAATAATAACCTTCATTTTAATCATTTATTACCTTTTTAGAATATTAATACATATTGTTGTTTTATGTTATAGAATATTAGAAATATCCATAATTAAAGTAATCAGAGAAAGAGGCACGCCAATTAGTAAACAAGTTAACGAAAGGTATTGCAAATTTATCTCCCACTTTTCTTATCTTGCCTTATTACGGATTATATCCAAAGCTACTAGAACAAATGTATTAGTGTTGTAAATTGCAAACGAGTACTTCTTATTTAATTAATTTGAGCGCTTTATTAATGGAAACTGTGGCAGGCCGAAAAAAGCCATTCGGAAAAATGTTGATGAAAAGCAGTAAAAAAGTTAATTGATTTAAATAAATTTATTTCATTTTGAGATAAATACTTGTGTACATTAAATGGCATTAATCAAACTCAGAATTGCTTAAAAATTGTAAAATCGATTGCTTTTAGCAAATGTGAATTGATATATTTTTCACTGTTTATCGAATTATATTCCATTCATGATTCCTCAAGTATGAAAAGATTGCTCCGGTCAACAGGTAGTGTGATAAAAGATTTCCTATTGTCGTTGATGCAACGGAAGTTAAAACGGTGAATATATTTTAGTACTATTTTACATAAATCTGGTCTATTATATTCCATTCATATTAACTGAAGTATGAAAAGATAGCTCCGGTCAACAGGTATTCTGACAAAAGATTTCCTATTGTCGTTTAAGCAATGGAAATTAAAATGGTGAATATATTTTAGTACTATTTTACCTAAACCTGGTCTCCAATAGCAATAATCAGGAGTAATTAATCGATGCAACATTGACAAGTTCAGAAAAAGAAACATGTATCCATTTAAGAAGGGGAAAATCATCCCAGGAACAAGTTACTTTTGATAAAAATCCAAGTCAAAAAACAATAGTCCAACTTCATGTTTCCAGAAACCATCCCTGGCAGAGCAGCCCCGTGGCAACGATAACAGAATGGCTCGCACCAATCGCAATACCCACAACACAGAAAACCCGCAGGGGAAAATTGTTTCCGGTTAATTTGTTCTCCGTTCATCGCGTTTCACGCAACACGCGTAGCAGCCGCGTGCGCGAGCGCCGAGCCTGAGAACGCGGCCGCGGGGGCCGCTGGCCACTCGGGGGCGGGGGTGGGGGTGGGGGCGGCGAGTAATTGGCGGGGGGGGAGGCGTCGCCAGACACCTCCGCGCAGGCGCAGCGCGGGGCGGGGCGGGCGGCATAGCGTCCCGCAGGGCAGCGGCGACCGCCGTCGAGGGGCAGGCCGGCTAAGGGCGCGAGAGAGGGTGATGGGCGGGGGAAGGGAGGGCCAGCGAATCGCCCCGCCCACTCGACGTCCGTAGGACGGCAGGTGTCCCGAGATGAAATGAAGGTGATGGATTACTATAGTATTTCCGGACGCGTCAACGGCTAAGATCGTTGGTCCCGTAAGTGTAGTGCGTGTTTAGGTCGGGAGGGGAGGGGAGGGCGGTGATCTTGTCGGGTTGGAAGGCTAGAGCCGCCGCTGTTCTACAGTCGCCTTGCCGGGTTTTCCCCAAACAGGTATTTCCTACCAGCGGCTACCGCCCCATGATTGATTGATTGAATGATTAGCAATTCCCGACGTGTCAACTACGAAGGTCATTCGTCCCGTAACTGTAGAGCGTGTTTCACTCTAGAGATGACGGTGATGGTCCCTTCCCCCGCTGGATGGCGAGATACGTCGGCTTGCGGCTTCACCAACCAGGTATCTCCCACCAGCGTGCCACCACCATCAACCGGGTCACGTTCTAAGCCCTCAACCGGTCTCCTCGCATGTGTGGCAGTGTAGTGCGTGTAAGTGTGTGTAAGTGGTGATGATAGAGCAAGGAAGAGGAAGCAAAGATCGGGCGCGGTTTGAGGCCTGTTTGTTACAGTACTGCTCCGGCATTCTCCTGGGGTTGATCGGAGAAACCACGGAAAACTACCGATTAGAACAGTCGGGCCGCTGGAATTCTCCTGCAAACATCGACTGAATTCGACCTCTAACTACGTAGTTAGTGTGCATAATCCTGCCATCGTTGGAAATGGAACCCCAGTACCTCCCGATCAGAAGCATTGCAGTGCCATCAGTTGATACCCTGAGCTACCTCTCCCGGTAAGAAACGAAGTGCGGGGATAGCGGAGAGCAACAACTCTGCTGGCAGTGGGTGACGAGAACAGGCGGGCTCGATCCGGGGAGCGCACGTGACCGCCTCGCCCCGCCCCCGCCCCCGCCCCGCTCCGTCACGCCTCGTGCGCAGGAAGCGGAAACTGTTGCAGGGCTCGCAGTGATCTGCCGGGCCGCGCCACGCAGCCGCCGCCGCCGTTCGTTTACACGGAGCGAAAACGCGACGCCGCCGCCGCCGCCGCCATCTCGCAACTACACGCGCGAGGTGCGGCCCACGCGCGGGAGTTCCCACCATTCGCGCTGGCGTCGCACGGAGTTCGATCCTCGAGAAACCTGATCGACCGGGGAATGTCCATTTCGGAAGAAATCGTACGTATGGTTTAGGCGCTAGCAGTGTTCACAGAAGGACGGACAGACGGACGTTTTCCTTCCAATTGGTTTCTCGGTATCAAGGACCCACAGAAGAGGGTTTCTGGCTACACCACGTGATAGGGGATTTTTTTTCTTAATTTAGCAACTGATTTTATCCACTTTTTCGTTATCAGCGCCCGGCAATGAATTTTTTTTCCGCCGAAAATTGGCCATTTTTTCGCGCAGCATTACATAACTTTCCCTATGCTATGTATATCACTCCGTGTATACGTACGTATACGGGAAAGTAAAAACAGTGGCGGAGCTCATAAGTCGCCAAACACCAGAAAGCTTTATCGTTCACATGAATGACATAATGATTGATACTACTCGTACACATTTGAGCTTTTTTCAAACTAATTTGCGACTCAGAAATGTAACAATGGTATATAAAAAATAAATAGCAAATAATGTAACTAGTTTATAAAGCTGAAGTTTTTGCATTAATAGTAATTGCCGATCACTTGATCCTGGAATCTCGTCGAAATTCTTGTGCAAATACGTAACATAAACAAGTTACCTACGTTATATTTACTTTTTTCAATACGTACGAAGACAAAGTTAAGTGCTACTGCAAAAACTCAATATCGAGATTTTGACAAAAATGGATGTTTTCATGTACCTGAGACTGATTTTTTTTTTAAATGGACTCTCTGTTAAATAGAATCAGGTCATTAAGAAAAAGAAATGTTTGAATTCTTCGAGTCATTGTTCTCGAAATTTTGAACAATTCGAGAAACTATTTTTAACTTTCGAGTTATTCAATAAGACCTTCAACAGAACCCAGAAAACTCTGAATACTCAACTATGTCTTCACATTCAACTTCCTCTAGAGCATAGTAATATCCTACGTTCCATGAAGTATCGTAAAGTTGGAGCAACTGAAACACGATGTTTGCGTATTGTGCATCAGTTGAGATATTTGCTCAACTGTTTTTTGTTTTTTTTGCATATTATAGTATAAAGCTTATGGATATGCGGCCACAAACGATAGAACGAATATAACTTCATAAGCAATAAAAAATTTAAAACGAGTCGTATCGCTATAAAATATAATGGTAATATGGGATGGCATCTGGCGTTACAATACAGTACTTTTTAAGGCACGCAAATCAGTATCGCGGCTCGAGTGTGTGCGCGTTGGGGGGGGGGGGGGTAGAAGGGCCAGCAACTGCTCTTGCGCGTTTGTGCTGCAGGATGTCGGGGCTTTGCGTACGACCGGATAATCGCACGTTTCGAGAACTGTGGAAGCGGAAGGATTAAATAGCGGCGATACCCGCTAGGGATGTATAGCGTTTGTGATTAAGGAAAAGGTGCAGGAGCTAAAATGTAAAGGCACGTCCAAGCTCAACTAAATCCATTGTTAATTAGTCAAATAAACACACAAAAAAACAGATTTATCACGAAGAACATGTAGTACAAATTATTTTGTAAAAACAAATGAGGAAAGGTAACGGAAACAAAACCACGGAAAACTACGGATCAGAGCAGCCGGCGGCTAGAATTTTCCTCCAGACAGCGGCTCAATTCGACCTATCTAGCTAGTACCTCAAATCCTGCCGCTGTCGGAACTCGAACCTAGGACATCCCGTTCAGAGACACCGCAGCCCGGACAGGATATGCAATGCAACTAATTTTCGACGCACGCGCTGCTGGATGACGAGTGTGCCAAAACGACTGTAACAAATATCAGAGGAACTAAGATTCCTTCTTAGGACATGACAATCAGAAGCAACAATAGCAAACATTACAATTGATTCCTAGATTAGTGTTTCTGAGCGCGTCCATAGTTAAGCGTCCTCTGCTAAGGTCATTAGTTCCGTAAGTGTAGTGCGTGTTTATCGCGGCAAGTGGCGTGTCCTTCCCATACTGAATGGCGAGATCGTATACGTCGGCTAGCGGGCGTTTTCCCCTACCAGGTAGCTCCCTTCAGCGGGGCCGCCTCAGCCGGCACAAGCTCTGAATTCCCTGATTGGAACCCCGACATGTGATAATGCAGTGCATGTAAGTGCAAGTGGAAAGGCCGGGAATACACGGAAGGGAAAGGAAAGATCGCGTATGGTCCTTGGTCCGTTTGTTAGGATACTGCGGCCGCATTCGCCAGGTGTTGATCGGAGAAACCACGGACAACTATCGATCAGAGCAGCCGGACGCTAGAATTCACCTCCAAACAGCGGCTGAATCTGTCCTAGTTATGTAGCTAGTGTCGTAACTCCTGCTACCGTCGGGACTCGTCGCTTAGGATCTCCCGGTCAGATGCGCTGCAATGGCATCAACTGATGCCCTTAGGCGTCTAAGCGGGTGCCGGCCATTTTTGAAGGGTTATATCTATATCAGTATTCATTAGTATATTTAAATCTGAAGGTCGTCTCTAGCGGCTGTCGATGTCGGAACCAAGGCAAGTTTCTGCATGAACGGGAAGTGGACCCGAGACGAACCACCGGCCTTCCCAAGGCGAAAGACCTTAGCCTACAATCAGTGGCCGTAGCCGAAAGGTCCTATTGACGATCCCTGCAGTGGTCACTGAGATGGATGACAAATAGTTGGCTGTACAATAAAGATACACATCGCAACACAAGTAAAACATGACCATATTCCGACGACACATACATACAGAACAGATATCGATAATTCAGACCATTTCGTAAGTAAGAGAGAGATAGAGAGAGTTCACCAGATGCATGACGAATTTGAAATGAACCCTTAATTTTTAAAATACCTTATCAGATAGACTCTAAGACATTTTCAAAAAGTTCTCCTAATGGCTCCAAAATTTACCTTTACAATTTCTTTTCACGAACAGCGAACAGTGTCCTGATAAATTTGGTATAGGGTTGATATCCATTAAAATACTGAATTTTTGAAAACGTTACAAGGTTTTTTCGACATTCTCCAGCAAGTACGTTATTAAAGCACTAGATGTTTATTTTACGTGGCCCTGTAGATAATTATCTAATGCTGCACAAAAATCAAGTCAATATTTTATTGGAAGTCTTATTTGATGCGTCCTGCTACAGAAATAATTTATTTTCCAAAAGCGTCCGACTATTTGCGTGTGATCACTAGCTCCTACAGAGCACGTAGGATTCATTCAGAAATAAATTCTGCAATCTATCTGACACACTGAACGCTGTGAGATTCTGAAACGGATAACATGAATCTGGAAAGTTCTTTATATAAAACTCATATCACATTTTCCAAATTTCGCAAAAGTGAATCAACAGTTTTACTTTCTCGTATCTACTTTCAAGAAAGAAAATGTTACGTAATGTTGCAGCAAAAAGCGTCGAATTGTGGGTCTCTGATAACGAAAATGTTTATTTTTACTTTTCTAAAGTGCAGTAGATTACTTTATCGAATACGTAGTGTAATGAGAATGCACTTTTTATGGGTCCTTGTTACCGAAAACTTTTCCGAATGTTCAGTCTGTAAACAACCGCCAAAACGGTACATAGGATTTTCTCTAAAATTGATATTTCCTAATCAAATTAGCTGTTGATTTGTGCCCTCGAATTTGGAACAAAAACTTCATTTGGTATGGTGGGGGTGGGAGTACTTTACATGACGCCCATCCGATATTTTCGAAAATTTCTCAAAATTGACTCCAAATTGTTTGTTTCATATTTACCGCAAGAATACAAAGTACGTAAAAAATGGAGCAGCTCCGACTGTTGCGTAGCGTCGCTATGCTACGTCACGAAAAACGGCGAAGACGCAACAAGATGTATAGTGGGATTTTTCTAACTCTGACCCTCAAGTCCCCGGCCACAATGGAATTTGTCACGACATTTCTTGTCTTTCTCGCTCTTGTCACTAGATGACACATGATCGCTAGCAATGCTTGATACGGCCGCCATCATTCGATACCTAGCTGGTGCCTTGAGTCTGTAGAGCAGCGATCGCCAAACCGTCGATCGCGAGATATTATACTTGGGTTTTATTTCTTGGCGCGTGGGATCTTGTCTTCAGGATGGAACGTCTCACGGTATTTCGCGTCGTTTTCGGTCATGCCGCTAGGAGCCGCGTGATCGCCACTGTACCGAGCAGTGCTGGCGATCATGCGACACGTAGCGGTACGACCGAAAACGACGCGAAATACCGTGACATATTCCATCGTGAGGACGGACCTTGAGAGGCAGACTTAGAAAATCAACATTTTCTTCCGG